>CATIWC010000655.1:0-305296 GCA_948472305.1 Vicia faba | reverse complement strand
TACATTGAGGTAAACTATTGTTCTTAGTTGAATATTTTAAGCAAAACTAAGTATTATTCTCACTCATGAGCTTTTAAGCAAAAAGTTGAGTATTGTATTTGAAGTGTAATCTTCTATTTGGTTCTTTGGTTCTAGTCACTAGTTTGTGGTTGTATTTATCACTGAGGTGATTGAGGGAAGTGAGAGTGGGTTCTCATATCTAGGAGGTTCCTAGGTAGAAATTACATAGGGTAGTTATTAGGTGATAAGTTGTAAATTGGGATTGTTTAGGCTTTGAACTAATACTATTATAGTAGATTTCCTTCCTGGATTGGTAGCCCCTATAGTAGGTGAGTTGCAACGAATTAGGTTAACAATTGATTTAGTTTTTTCCCTTCTGCAATTTAAATTCTACATAATTTCTATTTTGGTAAAAGTGTTTTCTGTCAGCAGATGATGTCATAACATTCATCTTAACATTGTGTTTTGGTGTTGGGACATTTGTCCTGATATCTGTATTGCAAGTGCCAGAATTTCAATTGGCATTTGAACATGTACCCTGTTATGTTTATTGGGTGATGTGGTACGGTGGGAGAACTGACTATGGTTTTGCGTTTGTTTTCGCAAATGTTTCGGTTGAGCAAGAGTCGCCACCGACTTTTTATTTTATCCTAAGGAAAGGTTTAAAAAGCACAGCAAAAACCTTTGAGATTTTTCTTAGGTTCGGGGAGTAGATTATAGAAAGGGAAGGTATTAGCACCCTTTCTATCCATGGTTATCCATGGGCTCTTAGGTAATTGCTTAGATCAACTTGCCTTGGTTTTCAATTGTTCGAAATGGTGCTTTGTGTGTGGCTTTGAAAAGGTTTTGAAAAAGATGCCTTGTATATGGCTACCCTTGTAACAATTCTTTACTCGAATGTTTTACAAAAGGTGTTTGTCTTTTTGAAAAGATGTTCCAAGGTTTTTGAAAGTTTATTTTGAAAGTGTTTGTGAAGTGTGGTTTGAAAATAGGCAAGTGTTTTCTTTTGCAAGTTGGCAAGTACTTAAGAGCTATCTACCCTAAAGTTCTCAAAGATTTTTGTTATGTTTTAACCCTTTTAACAATTTTGTTCCACCATTGCATTTGGTGGACAATCTTGTATTAGGAGGTGAAAGGGACGGGCGCGGGTCATCGTTTAGACCATAATTGCAATAGTGTTAAGTAACTTTGGGCAATTTTTCTTTGAAAGGGACTTGATCATTTTAGGCAACTTTTCGAAAGCGTCATCGGGGGACTATGATCATTTGAATTGTATTTTTACCCAAAGAAACCTAACATGCAATAGGGCCCATTTATTGAAGGCAACAAGTGGAATACCCTAGGGGTGCAAGTGTGGTATGTGTTGTCCATTTTCATGCTTGTTTATCTTGAAATTAGGTCAAACTATTTTGTTCTTTTTATTTGCATACAAACCCTAGTTCTAGCATGGTATATTTAGAAAGCGTTAACGTGCGAAAAATAAAATTCCTACACTATTACAACACAATATGGGAAGGGGGGTACAAATGTTCAAATGGGGGGATATTTAGACAAAGAAATTAAACCTAGCTATTACATCAATTTTGGAATATTTACAAGATAATTAATTGTACAAATTAAATGGACAAAAATAAAGATGCAAAATACAAAAAGGGTTTTTGTATGTATGAAAAAAAAGTATTATTTATGTCAAATAAATAAAATAAAAAAAAAGTATTTTTTTTGGAGTTTTTTGTATTTTAAGGGTAAAACCCTAATTTTTATTAAGTAATATATATATATATATTATTTAATTTATACAAGTATTTGTTTATTATGTACAAAAATAAAATAAAATGAAGTATATTTATAAAAAGTATTTTTTTATGTCAAATATTAAAAAATATAAGTATTTTTGTATTTTAACCTAAATATACTAATATATATATATATATATATATATATATATATATATATATATATATATATATATATATATATATATATATATATATATATATATATATATATATATATATATATATATATATATATATATATATATATATATATATATATATATATATATATATATATATATATATATATATATATATATATATATATATATATATATATATATATATATATATATATATATATATATATATATATATATATATATATATATATATATATATATATATATATATATATATATATATATATATATGTATGTATTATGTGTACAAATTAATAATATTTAATATTTAATAAAAAAAGTATTTTTCCTATAAAATATTTTCAGAAGGTAAAACAAAATAAAAAATGAAAATAAGAATGTTTTTGCATATTTCTTAGTATTCTTTAATAAAATGTATATATTTATTTTTTTGTGTATAAAACTAAACTAATCAAACAAATACCTAATAAATTCAAAAATGGTGTAAAAAATTATTTTTATATTTTTAATATTGTTAGAAAAATAAATGAGTCAGGACAAAAAAGAAAATGTCAAAAAATCATAAAAATAAGCAAAATGGGCTTGGGGGGTGTAAAAGTAACAAAAGGGTGCAAATAGAAAAGTCAACTCAGGCCCAGCCCAAGAAGACTTTGTCTTCAACCTCAGACCTGTATGAACAACCAGAACACGCGTTTTCCATCTCTTGATTCCTGGACTTTCAAGCAAAACTCACAACATGAAAAATGTAGAGCATGAGAAGACGAATCCAACCATGTAAAGAACTTGACTTAACTCTCTAAGATGAGGGAGAATTTATTCTCCCCCAATTTCTGGCCTAGTTTTTATGCCATGTTCAGACTCAAAATTCTTGCAGCACACATAATATAAATGAAATCTAATTACATGGGCATGTTCAGGGCTATGAATGTGACATATTCTCTTCACAAACCTAAAGCTAACAATTCCTAATAAGAGAGATACGAGTTCATGAACTTACCTATTTAGTTGAAGTTCTATCTGGCAATGAAGAAGCTTTCAGTGCAAGGTGATGATTGGTATAGCTTCCTTGATATCCAGGGATGCTATTCCAAGCTTTACTTTGTCTTGAAACCTTTTGAATCGTGCTATAGCACTTCACCTGCAAATCAGAAAAGTGAAAATGGCCAAAAGGATTAGAGGAGTTACAGGTTGCTTCTAATGCTTTGGATAGTTTGGATTGATGGTAGGGAAGGTGTTTGAAGTGGTTTGGGCAAGAATGCTTGAAAGGATTAAGAGTTGGAACTCAATCTGCAGAGGTTGCTTTGTTTTTGCAGTTTGAGAGTGATTTTGGCAATGGGGAGGTATTGATGGTCTTAGGGTCGTGCTTCAGCTTGTGTTTGATGTTTAGAATGTGCGTGACAACTTTCTCTAAGGCTTGGTTTGCAGGAATGGAAGTTGGTCTGTGTTATGCTCTCTTTCTTCACACTTAAGCAAGCAAAGGCCACTTGATGTTTCTAGCCTGTACAGGCCCTCACACTATGCTGCATACATTGGCCTTGATCAGTGCAATTTGCTCATAAAATTGTGCCAAGAAGATTTGGACTGTACCACTTGGAATTGCAAAATGGACATAAAGTTCTACTTTTTCAAAATAGAAATAATGCTTTTTCTAATTAAGGGTTAATTCTCCATGTAATGTTCAAATGCATAGAACAACATCTTGGCACAATGGTTTTGCATTGAATTATTGAGTGAAAATGGGATTAGAGGCCTGCAATGTAGCTTAAGCATGCTGAATTCAAAATGGCACCAATGTATGAACATGTCTTGGCCAAGAACAAAAGTGACTTTTTCCCATTTTGCAAAATTCGATTCTCCCTAACCATGAGGTTGTTTGAGAAGTTCTTGGACATTTTGGAAAGCTTGGAATGTGTACTACAATCCATCTTTGAAATGCAAATTGAAATTCCAAGTGGAAGTGCATGGAAAATGGTCTTGAAGTTAGGTAGAAAACCTTGCCAAAATAGGTTAAAATTTCACTAAGTTAAGAATGGTTTAGTACCCTTATTCCAAAAATTGTAACTTGAGATACAAGCCTCATTTGGGAAAACTTTGTGAATCAAAGTTGTAGATTATGCAACAAGCTACAACTTTCATGTTTTGACTTTTGTTTGAATCCAAATGAATCTTGGTGAGAAAATGAGGTAAAGTTGGGAAAATATTAGGGTTTTTCATAACTTAGAAAAATTCGAAGTTATGAAAAATTCTCATTTCTAACCCTAATTTGCATTTTTTGATTTCTTGATGAACAAGTTTCATGATTTGGCATGTTTTGATGAAAAATGAATCTTGACTCTTGATTTTGACCAAAAAGTCAAAGTTTGACTTTTCAGTATACAGTCAAAATTGATCAATTGACTGGGAAATTCAACTGTCAATCTTGTGTATTTGGGATCTTTTGAACTTGTTGAGCATGTCAAGATAATTCCATGGGGTCCTTGAATCCATATGTGATCTTGGTTTGCCATTGGCTAGGTTAAACAGTCAAAAATTGCCTTTGTGCAGTCAAAACCTTAAAAATGACCATTTTGCCCTTTTGGTGATCTGATCAAATTTCTTGTGGAATGGTGATCCAAACTTGATCAAATGATCCATGTGAGTTCATGATGTTTATGTGGGTCAATTTTCATGAGGTTTGACTGTCAATTGGCCCCAGTTGACTTTTTCCCCAATACAGCTGATTTCCAGGTCAACTGTCCAATTGATTGGGCAAAACTTGGAATCAAGACTTGAAACTTGATATGGATAAACTTGGGAGTCCAATATGAAGCAAGAAAGTCATCTTAGGTATTTTTAGGTCAAAACATCTTTGTGCAAACACAAACCCTAATTTGGGTCAACAGTGCAAGGAGAAGTCTTGAGCAGATGAAAACCTAACTGGATCTTGATCTCCAAGGGCTTGGTGATGAGAAATTAATGAGAAATGGGAGGGCAAATTTTGGGGTACAACAGTTTCCCCTGTTCAATCTTCTTGAATCCAAAGAGTTAGATTGGCCAGTTTTCCTTTCGTGACTCGAGGGTAAAAGGAGATTGGACACTAGAGTGCCCTTAAATTTGCACTCGTCAAAGCAATAGATGCGGGAATGGGCTTAGAGATGCCATTTGGAAGAGTGACAGAAACTTGTAGGGGATGGGCTTAAAGATGCCATCTGGAATGAGTATCAGGGAGGTGTCTATGCTTGGGTCCATCTCTGAACTGGGGATCTGAATAAGCAATAGATTGACATCCGTTGTTGGGAGGAATCCGTAAACTGTTTTCAAAAATTGCATCTGAACAAGTTGATAGATTAACATCCGTTGTTGGGAAGAATCCATAAACTGTTTTCAGTAATCTTGAAGTCGAATAAGCAATAGAGAATCATCCGTTGTTGGGAAGTGTCCGTAAACTGTTTTCAAAAGTTGCATCTGAACAAGCGATAGATTAACATCCGTTGTTGGGAGGAATCCATAAACTGTTTTCAGAAGTCTTGAGAAGAATCTGAACAAGCGATAGGTTAACATCCGTTACTTGGAGAACCCGTGAACTGTTTTCAGAAATCTTGGAATTTGAATAAGCAATAGAGCAGCATCCGTTGTTGGGAAGCGTCCGTAAACTGTTTTCAAAGGTCGCATCTGAACAAGCGATAGATTAACATCCGTTGTTGGGAGGAATCTATAAACTGTTTTCAGAAGTCTTGAGAAGAAATTGAACAGGTGATTGGTTAACATCCGTTACTTAGAGAACCCGTGAACTGTTTTCAGAAATCTTGGAGTTGAAGAGGAGGAACCGGTGTAGGGTTCCCTGATGATGAGCTCGTATAAAACTGCATCTGGATAAATCTGGAATAAGCATTAGAATGTTGCCATGTCTGGGTCACATCTGAACTATTCCTGGAAAGAATCTCGGGAGATAATGATTTTAGTCTATCGACTGATCTTACCTGAAAAGGTAAAGAGTTAGTTATATGCAATGTCATGATGCATGATACAATGTATGTTATATGATATGAATGTAAATGGATGCGCATGTAAGCTGGAGAGCTGTCTTGCAAAGGATAGATGAATCCGAGATGGCTGAAGATAAAAAAAAGTTTGACTGCTGCCGGGAAGAATAATTCTTGGTTGCTGCTGGAGAAAAAGGAGCTTGGGTTGTATACCAACCTTTTGGGGAATTCCTGATGACTTCTACTGGGGAGTTCCAATCTAATATACTCATGCTGGGGATGTAAGACTGAGAATCTTCAGTTTGGTGGGCAGTATTTCTGGCGACTTCACTGGGGAACTCAAGATTTGCCCTCCCGAAACTCTGTGGGGAGAAGGTTCATTAGTCTGACTTCGCTGGGGATTGACAATTTGAAGCTTTAGCTCGGCTGGGGATACTGAAACTTAAACTCTGAGGGGAAATGAGTTCGGGAGGATCCTCTGGCTGGGGATGTACAAAGACAACCTCCTCTGGGGATTGTATTGATAAGTTATGCTGGGGGAACTCTGATGAACTCCGCTGAGGATAGGAAGAATTTTGCCGAGTGCGATCTTCCGTGGCAATAAGCTGAGGATAACCCAGTTATAAGCCCCCGTGAGGAATAACTTTGAATAAAACTCGGGAGAGACGTCCGTACTCTGCAGGGGATAAGCTTCCAGAATCTACTGGGGATAAGCTTCAGGGTTCGCTGTGGATATGGACTCCAAATCTCTTGGGGGTTTCCTTTGAAAGGGTATCAAGATATCCAACTGCACCTTTGACCTATCAGTAATCCCCTTTCTTGTAAGGAAATGATTATGTTCAAATGCATATGCCTATTTAACAAAACATTGGACGTTTCTCAAAATAAAACAAATAGTGCAAGAGAAAAGAAAAGGAAATGACACAAATTTTTGGGAAAAGTATTTGTATTGACTTTTTATGAGTATATTTGTACAAAGGAGACAATCATCCTAGTAAGAGGAGTTTGTCGTAAATATTGAAAGATTTACACAAAATAAAGATGGCTATGTGAAAAAAATTCCATGGGATTCCACTCCACTATAGCCTTCACAACTCTAAATATCTGTCCATTCAATGCTTCGTTTGCCGATGACTGGATTGATCAGAAGCCTGGAACTGGTTGATGAAGAGATTGTCTTTGAAGTGACCCGACGAGACATAGTCATACGCTTTAATTCCCTAACTTTTGCCTGAATCGCCCTTTCGGGTTTTCGATCCACCGGGAAACCCCTTTTTGCCCAAGCTGCCGGGTGTACAGATTTTTTTATTTTTATCCCTAACTTTTTCCTGAACCGCCCTTTCGGGTTTTCGGTCCACCGGGATGCCCATTTTTTCCCAAGCCGCCCTTTCGGGTTTTCGACTTGTCGGGTTATTTTATGCGTAGTATCTTTTGACTATGTCTGCGTTCGCAGGGTGCGGCAAATCGTCGCCGTCCATGATGGTCAGAATCATTGCACCACCAGAAAATATGTTCTTGATCACAAATGGTCCTTCATATGTAGGATTCCATTTTCCCCTGGGATCACTTTGCGGCAAGATAATCCGCTTGATTACGAGATCTCCGACTTGATACACTTGACGTCTGACTTTCTTATTGAAGGCCTTGATCATCCGTTTTTGATACGCCTGACCATGGCATATAGCAGCGAGTCGCTTCTCGTCGATCAGATTGAGTTGATCAAGTTGGGTCTGCATTCAATCATCTTCATTCAAACCTGCATCCTTCATAATCCTTAGAGAAGAAATCTGGACTTCCATAGGCAAGACAGCTTCCATGCCATATACCAAAGAAAATGGGGTTGCCCCGGTTGAAGTACGTGCCATCGTACGGTATCCATGCAGAGCAAACGGTAACATCTCATGCCAGTCTTTGTAAGTGACTGTCATTTTCTGAATGATCTTCTTAATGTTTTTGTTCGTAGCTTCAACAGCACCGTTCATCTTCGGCCGATAGGGAGATGAATTGTGATGATAAATCTTGAATTGTTCGCATAATGCGGTGATCATTGTGTTATTTAGATTTGTACCGTTGTCTGTGATGATCCTGTCTGGAACACCATACCGACATATGAGATTTTGCTTGATAAAGCGGGCAACCACATTTTTAGTAACAGAGGCGAAGGAAGCTGCTTCGACCCATTTGGTGAAATAGTCAATGGCAACCAGGATAAAGCGATGTCCGTTGGAAGCCGTGGGCTTGATCTCTCCAATCATATCAATGCCCCACATTGCAAAAGGCCACGGAGCAGTCAGAACGTTAAGAAGAACCGGAGGGATATGAACTTTATCAGCGTAAACTTGGCATTTATGGCAAGTACGGGACTGTTGATGGTAGTCAGCTTCCATGGTAGACCAGTAATAGCCTGCCCTTAGGATCTTCTTAGCCATTGTATGCCCGCTCAAGTGAGTGCCAAATGTGCCACTGTGTATATCAGTCATGATCAACTCTGCTTCAGCTTTGTCTACACATCGGAGTAATACACAATCATGGCTTCATTTGTAAAGGATGCCGTTGCTCAGGAAGAATTTAGCAGCAAATTTCCTTAAGAACTTCTTGTCATTTACGGAAGCTCCTTCGGGATAATCTCTAGTCTCGAGATACCTTTTGATTTCATGGAACCAAGGTTGTTCCACTACTTCTTCGGTATTAATCTTGTGACAATGCGCAGGTTCATCCATTCGCTCGATGGTGATTTGGGGAGCCTTGTTATCCCAGTTGAGTTTAAACATGGAGGACATTGTAGCTAGAGCATCTGCTAGCTGATTCTCTTCTCGCGGGAAATGCTCGAAGGTAATTTGCTCGAAATGAGGCAACAATGTCAAGACATGTTCTTTGTATGGGATAAGATTAGGATGCTTGGTATCCCATTCTCCTTTGATTTGACTGATAACCAAAGCCGAATCCCCAAATACGATCAAAGATTTGATCCCCAAGTCTATAGCAACCTTGAGACCAAAGATGCAAGCTTCATACTCAGCCATGTTGTTTGTGCAGCTGAAGCAAAGTCGGGCCGTGAAAGGTGTGTGACAGCCTTCCGGAGAAATGAGTACCGTGCCGATACTGTTTCCAAGTGCATTTGAAGCACCATCAAAGTACAGGGTCCATCGGGATCCCTTTTCGGGTCCGTCATACGGTCCGTTACCTTCAATGTTGTCCAAATTCATGATGTCCTCGTCTGGGAAGTCAAATCTCATGGGTTGATAATCTTCGATAGCTTGATGAGCCAGATGGTCAGCTAGTACACTCCCTTTTATAGCTTTTTGGGTGGTGTACTGGATGTCATACTCAGTCAGGATCATTTGCCATCTAGCTATCCTTCCAGATAAGGCGGGCTTTTCGAAGATATACTTGATAGGATCCATTTTGGAAATCAACAAGGTAGTATGAGTCAACATATACTGCCTTAGTCGGCGAGCAGCCCATACCAAAGCGCAACAAGTTTTCTCGAGCAGTGAGTAGCGAGTCTCACAGTCGGTAAACTTTTTGCTAAGGTAATAAATAGCATGCTCTTTTCGACCAGACTCGTCATGCTGGCCCAAAACACACCCCATTGAGTTATCCAAGACGGTCAAATACATGATCAGTGGTCTTCCTTCGACGGGTGGCATCAGAATAGGAGGTTCTAGCCAATACTCCTTGATTCTATCAAAAGCAGCTTGGCAATCGTCGTTCCATTCGACTACCTGATCTTTCTTCAAGAGTTTGAAAATTGGCTCACAGGTAGAAGTCAGATGAGAGATGAATCTGGCAATATAGTTCAAGCGCCCCAAGAACCCTCTAACCTCCTTTTCAGTACGGGGAGCAGGCATTTCTTGTATGGCTTTCACTTTTGCTGGATCGACTTCAATGCCTTTGTTGCTTACAATGAATCCCAGGAGTTTGCCAGACCTAACTCCAAAAGTGCACTTACTTGGATTCAGCCTGAGCTTGTATTCTTTCAATCTGGCAAACAGCTTCTCCAGATGTTCAAGGTGTTCTTCCTCTGTTTGTGACCGAGCTATCATATCGTCTACGTAAACTTCAATCTCATGATGTATCATATCATGAAATAAAGCTACCATGGCGCGTTGATAAGTTGCCCATGCGTTCTTCAGCCCGAACGACATCACCTTGTAACAGAAAGTGCCCCATTGTGTGACAAAAGTTGTTTTCTCCATATCCTCGGGGGCCATTTTGATTTGATTGTAGCCCGAGAATCCATCCATGAAGGAAAACACTTTGTGCTGAGCTGTATTGTCGATCAAAATGTCAATATGAGGTAGCGGAAAATCATCTTTGGGGCTGGCCCTATTCAAATTCCCGGTAGTCCACACACATCCTGACTTTGCCATCTTTCTTAGGTACCGGCACGATGTTAGCGACCCATTGAGGATAGGACGTAACAGCCAGAAAGCCAGCGTCGAACTGCTTCATTACCTCTGCCTTGATCTTTTCAGACATGTCAGGCCTCATTCGGCGAACTTTTTGCTTGATCGGTGGACAGTCTTCTCTCGTGGGGAGACGATGAACCACGATGTCTGTGTCTAAACCCGACATGTCTTCATAAGACCAAGCGAAGATTTCAACATACTCATTCAACAACTGTATCAGGCGTTCCTTGACACTTGATTCCAGATTGGCCCCCACTTGCACCTCCTTCCGGTCTTCCTTGGTCCCTAAGTTGACAGTTTCCAATGACTCTTCGTGCGGTAAGATGGCCCTTTCCTCTTGCTGTAGAAGTCTGGCCAGTTCCCCTGGTACTTCACAACCTTCGTCATCTTCATACTCGGCTTGATTGACCAGATCTTCAGAGTTATTAAAAGATACAGCAGAATAGTCACCCATGGAATCCAGAGTGGATGGGTACCTGCATTGGTGAGTGTGGGTGTGTGTAAGGGATAGCCATCCTTAAACAAAAAATGCAAAAGGAAAGAAAATGAACACAAGCAGTTTATCGAATGAAAAACGTCCAATGAATCATTAAACATGGCATATGGATATGAAAAATAATCAAAACCCTTACAGATGGACCTACATGCCCCGGGCAAGGCATGAGGTGAAAAGATAGTGTACGGACTGTTTTGAAAATAAATATTACAGACCAAATAAGAAATTGTTTAACAGATAAATTACTGATGAATAAAAGTGATGGGGACAAAGTCTTTTGCCTCCCAGTTGCTCAATCCTCCTCTGACAGTTGGGTAAATCCACTCCTCGATGTTGCTCTCTTTGTCTTCATCCTCCAAAGCGTTGATTCCGTAGGGAGAAATTTTGACTGGCGCTCTTTCAATCTTCGACCGGCGCATAGCTTTTTGGCCTGCGGTAGTGAACCCTAAACCGAATTTGTCTGTTTTATGCGGAATGTCAGGTAACTGCCCCCATGCTGAATTCTTACCTTCCTTTATGGCGGCCCTTGCGTCTTCCAGAGATGCCATCCTGGCCATTTGCCTCGGTGTCTCAGCTGCCAACTTTGCTACTGTTATCTCGGGAAGGACTTCTTTGAAATGCTGAAAAGGCGTCTCAATGAACTCTCCTTCTACCTCCACGTACCAGAAAGAATTCAAGTGGCTAATCATGTACTCCTCTTCGCCATGGACAATAATGATCTTTCCTTTAACAAGATACTTCAACATCTGATGTAAGGAGGAGGTGACTGCCCCAGCATGGTGTATCCAAGGTCTACCCAGCAAGCAAGAGTATGACGGGAAGATGTCCATCACATAGAAAGTAGATTTAAACACCTCAGTGCCTATCTTGATGGGAATATCAACCTCCCCATGGACCATTCTCTTCGAACCATCGAATGCCCTGACAACAATATCACTCGGCTTCAATTCCAACCCTTCACAATCTAGTCGGTCCAAGGCCTTCTTAGGCAATACATTCAGCGATGAACCAGTATCGACCAAGACATGTGCGAGAGTGGTTCCTCGACACTCGACTGAAATGTGCAAAGCATCATTGTGGTTTCTACCTTTAGGAGTTAGGTTGGCATCAGAGAATCCTAATCCATTGTCCGCAGTCAGGCTAGCCACGCAATTTTGAAATTGATCCGCAGAGGTCTCCTGGGGCACATGGGCTGCCTTCAGGAATTTTATCAGGGCTTTAGCGTGCGCTTCTGAGCAAAGTAGTAGTGCCAGCATGGAGATCTTTGAGGGGGTTTTCCCCAGCTGTTCTACCACATCGTAATCACTTCTTTTGATTATTTTCAAGATCTCATCCATTTCCTTCTTGGAGGTTTCCGGGATGACCAAGGGTTGAGCCCTCGTCCTGACGAGCTCATCTTGGATTCCCTTACCTTTATCAGCAGTGGTAGGAGAGACAGTACTAGGAACAACAACGTCTTCAATCAAAGGAGTTCTAGCAGAAAGTTTTATTCGTGCCGGGATGACCTTGTCGGCAGATGAGGGTCCAAAGATTGCTCTTGGAGGGGAAATCTCTGGAGAAAATATTCTCCCGCTCCTGGTGATTTTGCTCGTGCCTGCAATGTTACTAATGCTGGCTTCTTCATCATCCAAACTTTCTTCAGTTATTTCGATTTGTTTAATACCATGGTAGTAGACGTTGCCGCCGTAGTTCCATGGTATCGACTTCTCAGAAACATAGGGAACAGGCCCTGGCATTGTTATCTTCAAAGGAACAGATTTCGTAGCTGGTGTAATCTTAACAGGCTTTTTGACGGCCTTGGAAAGATTGGCGTGAATGGTTATGATTGAGACATCTTCAGTATGGGTTGGAACAGCAGAAACTTTTTCAAACAAAATTTGTCGACTATCCATAAGGCCTTGGATGCCTTTCTTCAGTAACGGACAATCAAACGGCAGAGAGTAACAACAATAGAAGTCTTCTTTACATCCCGGGAAGATTCCGGCCCTTAACAAATTCAGCTTAATGGTTAACAAAGGAGTTACCAGATCATTAACATCAGCAACATATAAATCTTCTTCAATGGCATTGACATTTCGGTCGTGCTTCGGCATGGGTGCAGATATCACATTAGGCTTCTCCGGAGCGTCAAACTCCACCTCCTTCGCCTCTATCAGGTCTTGGATTTTATGCTTGAGTGCCCAACAATCATTGGTGTCGTGCCCAACACTGTCTGAATGGTAGGCGCATTTAGCATTAGCATGATAATGCGGAGAGGACGTATTCACATTCTTTGGTGCCTCCTTGATGGTGGCGAGATTCAACTTTAACAGATGGGGAAGCACTTGCGCTGGAGTCATATTAATGCGGGTGAACTGCCGTTGTGGCCGTTCCACCCGTTGTTGGTTTGGTCTGGACTGGTTATAGCGAGGCTGTTCACTTGGAGTGTTTTGAATCATTACGGCCCCCACAGTTGGCCGATGCTCCGTCTTCCCTGCTCTTCTCTGAGAATATACCACAACTGTTTCCTTCTTAAAAGGCTTCTTCTCAACACTTGCAGCAACACCCTTCTGAATCTTTCCTGACTTGATGCCAGCTTCTATTCTTTCGCCCGTTAAGATTAAATCGGTAAACCCCGTGGAAGAGTTACCAATCAGATGATTGAAAAACGGCCCAGATAGGGTCCCAAGAAACATATCAACGAGCTCACGATCGGTTAAAGGAGGCTACACCCTGCCAGCCAAATCCCTCCATTTTTGTGCATATTCTTTGAATCCTTCGCTTGTTCCTAATGACATACCCTGAAGTTGGGTACGAGTAGGAGCAAGGTCAGAATTATACTGGTATTGTTTGTAGAATGCGGTGGCTAAGTCTTCCCAATTTCTGACACTGGTTCCTTCTAGCTGATAAAACCACTCCAACTGAGCTCCAGAAAGGCTGTCTTGAAAGAAATGAATCCAAAGGTTTTTATCTGCCGTATAGGGTTGAATCTTTCTCACGTAGGACCTGAGATGCATTTTTGGACAGGACAGCCCATCATACCTCACAAACACTGGCACTTTGAATTTTGGGGGAATCACAATCCCGGCAACCAAACCCAAGTCTTCAAAATCCAAACCCGGTACTCTCTGTAGCTCCATGGCGGCCAACCTGTCTTCTAGCCCTTTGTATTTATCATCAGCTGGAGGGTATTGCTGATCAGAATAATCTTCATCCTCTTCGACCTCTTCTTCTTCCGCATCAGACTCGGAAGGTACCGCAACCCCACCTCCTTTGCTGGTTCCTTCATCAGAAATAGGAGGAAATTCAAGCACTCGCCGAGCTTCTCCGTCAAATCTTCTCCCCAAAGTAGCTACTCCGAGTCTCTTCTTCTTCTTTTTCACTGGGTCTTTATTCCCCAGCAAGGTCTTGAGATCCTCCTGACCTTTAACCAAGGTCGTCAGGAGTTGCTGGAACTGTGTATTCTGAGCTTGTAGGTCTTTGACTGTTTGCTCGAGATCCATCCTACTGAAATAAACAGCAGACAGATAAGGAAACCTGGAGTGAGACCTGCTTATGCACATGATGAATGGTATTCTTATGTATGCAATGCATTCAAGGATTTAGAACATTCAAAATTGTTGCAGACAAAGAAGAACGCACGTCATATTAATAAGAAGAAATTTGTTAGTACATAAATGCCCCATGGGCCAAATATTACAAAATAACTTCTCAAGGCAAAAAGACATTGCGCATCCTCTTTGGTGCGATGTAGGTGTTGAGGGCCTCTTGCTCATGGAGTCGGCGGGTAAGCTCTAGAACCTTCTTCTCACTGGCGTAGAAGCTAGCTTCAAAAGTGTTCCGTTCCTCCTTGAGCTGAATCCAACTTTTCTGCATTTCCCCCCATGATGTAGGCATGTCTGGATGTAGGATGGTGTAGGGAACCTCTCCTTCCTTGACGGGCTCTTTAATCACCGAGAGTACATGAGGATAAGGCATCATTAGACTTTGGGCTCGGGCTCGTACCCACTTGAGGTAGGGCTCAAGAGGGATGGAGTTCTTGTGTCCCAGAGTCTTGCTATCAACCTTGTTGGGTCTTCCCCAAGATCTGATGAATCTTTGGCGAAGTCCTTGCGCATCGTTGTCGAAGTCAAAAACTAGGTCAGGAATCAACATGTCATGAGGGCCATCCCTCCGTGCATATCCAAATTGCCTCAAAGCTAGGCAAGGGTTGTAGGTGATACCTCATCTGATTCCAAGTAAAGGAACATTAGGAAATTCTCCGCAACGATCAACGATGATGACATTTTCTCTGGACCGAGAACACCAATGTACATCAGAGTGAGTAAGAGTCATCAGCCGCTGGGACCACCTCGAGCCTTGGTCATTTTTCAGGACAGATTGTGGAAGGTGCGAAATAAACCACCTTGCGAGGAGAGGAGTACAACACATGAGAACACCCCTCTTTCGCATTGTTCGTGTGTAAAATGAGTGAAGGATGTCCCCAAGCAATGTTGGTATTGGATTTTTGGACAAGAAGATTTTGACGGCGTTGACATCTACCAATTGGTCAGGATTTGGGAACAAGACCAACCAATAGATAAGGAGCGCCACAATCTCTTCAAAGGCTTGAAGGTCCAATGAGTTCCAACATTCTTGTGCCTTCTCAAACAAGAATTTTGCTAAGAATCCTTTGACGCCGCTTCTGGTTTCCCAATGCCCCTTGATGTCGGATGGTTGTAGATGTAATGCTCGAGCAACATCTTCCGGCTTTGGTTCCTTTTCCGTACCATTGAAGGGTAGTTGATTAAGGATAGGAATTCTCAGGAGTTGAGAAAACTCCTCCAAAGTGGGCACCAACTGATAATCAGGGAAAGTGAAACAGTGGTGAAGAGGGTCAAAGAACTGGAAAAGCACTTTCATCATGTCTTCTTCAATGTTGGTGTTGACTAAGCTGAGCAGCCTACCATGTCTTTCACTGAAGGATGAATTTTCCAGAATTCTTGAGGTGAGCTCCTTGAGTTGAGGAGAGATTCTCACAAGGTTGACTTGAATGGTGTTTCTGCGAGGAATTTCCATGACCTACAAAACAAGAACAAAGATGAAGATCCAAACCCTTGAAATGGTTAGTGAATGCATATGATGTTTTATGATGTTTATGATGTATGCACAAACATATGTACAAGCAATTCACACAAAACCCTAGTTTCAAGCTTGCATGGGGTTTCATAGGTAAGTACCCTCTTGAGTGTAGTTGGCTTAAAAACCTGTCCTATAAATAGTAACCGGGTTCTAAGGAGCTCAATATCACTGGATTGTTTTCATTGTTCATTGTTTTGGTTTAGCCACTTAACTAGCGACCAAAATATTCCAAGAAAACAACCCTCAATGAGTGTAGTATCGAGTATCTACCAACTTCGGACTGCACCAAAGCCGGTCATCTCACTACCCCTAATAAAAAGGCCAAGATGGTCAAGTAAGGTTCTAGGTCATTAGTGCTTAGTGACATCACTCAGCGGCCCCGTACTCTCCTTGATTGAACTCAAGGGTTACCGGTACTCACAAATATGTCGAACTAATATAGCTATTGCTTCGACCATGTCGGTATACCCCGCACAGTTTCCACAACGTATTGCTATCTATGAATGTTTCCCAAAATCCGGGTGTAGGATTGCAAACCCAAACAAGAGAGCCAAAATGTAAAGCAAACAAGACAAACAATTATTCATGCAAGAGGGTGATCTAAGCCCTAAGGTTACTCCACTCTCAAAGGATTTCCCCAGCAGAGTCGCCAGTTCTGTGGTACGGTGGGAGAACTGACTATGGTTTTGGGTTTGTTTTCGCAAATGTTTCGGTTGAGCAAGAGTCGCCACCGACTTTTTATTTTATCCTAAGGAAAGGTTTAAAAAGCACAGTAAAAACCTTTGAGATTTTTCTTGGGTTCGGGGAGTAGATTATAGAAAGGGAAGGTATTAGCACCCTTTCTATCCATTGTTATCCATGGGCTCTTAGGTACTTGCTTAGATCAACTTGCCTTGGTTTTCAATTGTTCGAAATGGTGCTTTGTGTGTGGCTTTGAAAAGGTTTTGAAAAAGATGCCTTGTATATGGCTACCCTTGTAACAATTCTTTACTCGAATGTTTTACAAAAGGTGTTTGTCTTTTTGAAAAGATGTTCCAAGGTTTTTGAAAGTTTATTTTGAAAGTGTTTGTGAAGTGTGGTTTGAAAATAGGCAAGTGTTTTCTTTTGCAAGTTGGCAAGTACTTAAGAGCTATCTACCCTAAAGTTCTCAAAGATTTTTGTTATGTTTTAACCCTTTTAACAATTTTGTTCCACCATTGCATTTGGTGGACAATCTTGTATTAGGAGGTGAAAGGGACGGGCGCGGGTCATCGTTTAGACCATAATTGCAATAGTGTTAAGTATCTTTGGGCAATTTTTCTTTGAAAGGGACTTGATCATTTTAGGCAACTTTTCGAAAGCGTCATCGAGGGACTATGATCATTTGAATTGTATTTTTACCCAAAGAAACCTAACATGCAATATGGCCCATTTATTGAAGGCAACAAGTGGAATACCCTAGGGGTGCAAGTGTGGTATGTGTTGTCCATTTTCATGCTTGTTTATCTTGAAATTAGGTCAAACTATTTTGTTCTTTTTATTTGCATACAAACCCTAGTTCTAGCATGGTATATTTAGAAAGCGTTAAAGTGCGAAAAATAAAATTCCTACACTATTACAACACAATATGGGAAGGGGGGTACAAATGTTCAAATGGGGGAATATTTAGACAAAGAAATTAAACCTACCTATTACATCAATTTTGGAATATTTACAAGATAATTAATTGCACAAATTAAATGGACAAAAATAAAGATGCAAAATACAAAAAGGGTTTTTGTATGTATGAAAAAAAAGTATTATTTATGTCAAATAAATAAAATAAAAAAAAAGTATTTTTTTTGGAGTTTTTTGTATTTTAAGGGTAAAACCCTAATTTTTATTAAGTAATATATATATATATATATATATATATATATATATATATATATATATATATATATATATATATATATATATATATATATATATATATATATATATATATATATATATATATATATATATATATATATATATATATATATATATATATATATATATATATATATATATATATATATATATATATATATATATATATATATATATATATATATATATATATATATATATATATATATATATATATATATATATATATATATATATATATATATATATATATATATATATATATATATATATATATATATATATATATATATATATATATATATATATATATATATATATATATATATATATATATATATATATATATATATATATATATATATATTATTTAATTTATACAAGTATTTGTTTATTATGTACAAAAATAAAATAAAATGAATTATATTTATAAAAAGTATTTTTTTATGTCAAATATTAAAAAATATAAGTATTTTTGTATTTTAACCTAAATATACTAATAAATATATATATATATATATATATATATATATATATATATATATATATATATATATATATATATATATATATATATATATATATATATATATATATATATATATATTAATTTCTAGATATGTATTATGTGTACAAATTAATAATATTTAATATTTAATAAAAAAAGTATTTTTCCTATAAAATATTTTCAGAAGGTAAAACAAAATAAAAAATGAAAATAAGAATGTTTTTGAATATTTCTTAGTATTCTTTAATAAAATGTATATATTTATTTATTTGTGTATAAAACTAAACTAATCAAACAAATACCTAATAAATTCAAAAATGGTGTAAAAAATTATTTTTATATTTTTAATATTGTTATAAAAAATAAATGAGTCAGGACAAAAAAGAAAATGTCAAGAAATCATAAAAATAAGCAAAATGGGCTTGGGGGTGTAAAAGTAACAAAAGGGTGCAAATAGAAAAGTCAACTCAGGCCCAGCCCAAGAAGACTTTGTCTTCAACCTCAGACCTGTATGAACAACCAGAACACGCGTTTTCCATCTCTTGATTCCTGGACTTTCAAGCAAAACTCACAACATGAAAAATGTAGAGCATGAGAAGAGGAATCCAACCATGTAAAGAACTTGACTTAACTCTCTAAGATGAGGGAGAATTTCTTCTCCCCCAATTTCTGACCTAGTTTTTATGCCATGTTCAGACTCAAAATTCTTGCAGCACACATAATATAAATGAAATCTAATTACATGGGCATGTTCAGGGCTATGAATGTGACATATTCTCTTCACAAACCTAAAGCTAACAATGCCTAATAAGAGAGATACGAGTTCATGAACTTACCTGTTCAGTTGAAGTTCTATCTGGCAATGGAGAAGCTTTCAGTGCAAGGTGATGATTGGTATAGCTTCCTTGATGTCCAGGGATGCTATTTCAAGCTTTACTTTGTCTTGAAACCTTTTGAATCGTGCTATATCACTTCACCTGCAAATCAGAAAAGTGAAAATGGCCAAAAGGATTAGAGGAGTTACAGGTTGCTTCTAATGCTTTGGATAGTTTGGATTGATGGTAGGGAAGGTGTTTGAAGTGGTTTGGGCAAGAATGCTTGAAAGGATTAAGAGTTGGAACTCAATCTGCAGAGGTTGCTCTGTTTTTGCAGTTTAAGAGTGATTTTGGCAATGGGGAGGTATTGGTGGTCTTAGGGTCGTGCTTCAGCTTGTGTTTGATGTTTAGAATGTGTGTGACAACTTTCTCTAAGGCTTGGTTTGCAGGAATGGAAGTTGGTCTGTGTTATGCTCTCTTTCTTCACACTTAAGCAAGCAAAGGCCACTTGATGTTTCTAGCCTGTACAGGCCCTCACACTATGCTGCATACATTGGCCTTGATCAGTGCAATTTGCTCATAAACTTGTGCCAAGAAGATTTGGACTGTACCACTTGGATTTGCAAAATGGACATAAAGTTCTACTTTTTCAAAATGGAAATAATGCTTTTTTCTAATTAAGGGTTAATTCTCGAATTTTTTTTATTAATAACCAAGTATTAAAAAAATATTTCGCAAATAACCGGGTTTCGGAAAAAATTACGCAAATAACCATGTTTGAGATGGCTCCACAAAGGAGGAGCCAAGTCATTTGGCGCATGCACCTAGGGTTTTGCCCTAGGCGCCATCTCACTTGGCGCCTCCATTGGCTTTTAGCCAAGTGAGATGGCGCATGCTCCTTAAAAAGGAGAGGAGGCGCCATCTCACTTGGCGCCTAGGGCAAAACTAGGGTTTTTTGCTGGAGCGATGAAAATGAAATTCTGGCACATTCACTCCATGGAGCGTCTGAAGCGGGAGTTGATGCGGTGGCTAGATGGAGACATCGCCGAGGGGGAAAAAATTCGAAGGATCCAGCGAAAACGAACAACAACCTCGCATGCGACAGGAAGACCTAATGTGTGGTTGGAGGAAGTCAAAACAGACAGTGATGTAATGCTGATGATGCATGGGTCAGATGAAATTGTGTTAACAGTTGTAATTTCCTAGATTGATTATCGTTAGTCATTGTTGTACGCGAAAACCCTAATGTAATTTCCTATATTGATTATCGTTAATCATTGTTGTACGCGAGAACCCTAATGTAATTTCCTATATTGAATTTCTTAAATTGTGTGAACAGTTTTATTAACGGAAAACCCATAATGTTTACAACACAAATATTGAAAAGATTTATTGTATTACAAAATTTATGTGGTCGAGCCAGACGCCCGATTCGGACAGTTTTTGCGATTGTGTCCGACCTGACGGCATAAACCACACTTTCTTTCCAACCTGTCAAGATCGTCCATTTCTGTTGTTATGCGCCTGCTTTTGGGACGACCCTTCTTGTTCCTTCGCATTTGGACATTGTGCCAAACTATATCACCGTTGTATTCAGGCCAATAGTCCGGTTTTGCCACCAAAGGAAAGTTGTTGTTGTAAACAGTGAGCAACGTTTCAGATTTATAAACGTTTGAGAGCAGTTGAAGCGCGTCTTGATGGGTATGCGCACAAGCGGCAATGACATGAGAGCAAGGCATACGAAAAGCTTGAAACCTGCCACAATCGCACCATTGAGAAGGTAAAATGACCCTGTATTCTTGTCTTGCCAGGCCTTCATTGTGGTCAATTGTCTCTTTCACAATGAAGTTGTGGCTATGGCGGTCAAACCGTGTAACCATGTGAGTGTTGGCTTTAGCACTTTCAGCCTTAATGTATTTCATACAGCTTTCACTCCATAGTTGTCCTGATTGCAAGACCGCATACCACATTTCACCTCTTTTGGCAAATAACGCAGCCATCCTAAAATACGTGGATTTCACCAAGGCAGTGATGGGGAGGTTTCGTATGCCCTTGAATACCCCATTCATTGATTCAATAAGATTTGTTGTCATATGCCCCCATCTTTGGCCATTGTCGTATGACCTAGTCCACTTTTCGACCGGTATATTGTTGATCCACGTACCGGCTTCTGGGTTAGACAAACGGATCTGGTTGCGGTAATATTTGAATGTGGGCTGTGTCAGTGCGTATCCCGCATTCATCACCGCTTTCCTCAATGTTTTGTCCTTGACCTCCCTCGAGAAATTCTGGACGATATGCCTGACGCAATAGACATGCGTAGAAGGAGGGTCATGCCAACCATTTGCCGGATTATTATAGGCACTTTCAATGGAGGCATGTCTGTCCGAGATCAAACAGAGATCTGGTTGAGGAGCCACGTGTGTACGAAGATTTTTCAGGAAAAAGCTCCAAGCACCACCGGTCTCCCCCTCGACAAGGGCAAACGCAACGGGGAAAATGTTATTGTTGCCATCTTGTGCAACTGCCATCAAAAGCGTGCCTTTGTACTTCCCATACAACCAAGTCCCGTCTATTTGTAGAATTGGTTTGCATGATGCAAACCCTGCGATGCATGGTTGAAAAGCCCAAAAGACGCGACTGAATATTCCGTTGCCATGTAGTAGACTACCATCTTGAGCGTACGCTGGCAATGTTTCCAGAACATAAACACTACCTGGAGAATATGTCTTGAGTGCATTTAGGTAGCGGGGAAGTTCTCGGTATGACTCCTCCCAGTTTCCGTACACCCTTTCAATCGCCTTAGTCTTTGCTAACCACGCCTTACGGTAAGACGGAGTGTAGTTAAAAACCGTGGTGATGTGGGAGATGATTGTTTTCACCTTCAAAGAAGGGTCGTTGCTGACCAGGGGTAGGATTTCTTGACATATTAGATCATGGTTGAGTTTTCGGTGGTCTTGTGATTGAGTGGAACTTACACAAGTATGGGTAGTCATGGAACCTATGACCCAGCAGTCACCCCTTAGTCTGTATGAAGCGGTCAGCTTGAACATGCAGTCAGGGTGGACACACTTGATCTTGTATCTTTCTGGGTTTACACGATCCACCTTATAATCAACCGAGTTGAGCATGTGAAATTTTTTGATGGCCCTTATGCATTCCTCTCTATTACGAAACTTGTCCTTCTCTTTTAAATTTTCATCAGATTGCATATACGGTTGGAAAAACAAGTCCGTAGAAGGTTCATCTCCGCCCATGTTGAAGTTTGTCATGTGCGTAGGTGGTGTGTAGATTTTGTCGGTAGGAATACTTGGGATGCCATCATCGTCAGAATCGTCGTTCACCATTTCATCGAACTCTAACTCGTTATCTTCTTCTTCATCATCAACTGCATCCACCTCATCTTGCTCATTCTCTAAAGGATCAACCTCCTGTGTCACCGGAGGCTCTACCTCCTGTGTCACCGGAGGCTCTTGAAACAGAACGTACAACTCAATAGAGTCGTTTCCAGAATAGACATGGCTGGAAATCATGTTCTGGAAATCCTCGTCATCTTGAATTGCAACCTTATAAAATATGACTTGGTTGTTTCCAAAAAAGACTGGACTCTGATAAAATATCTGGGATACCGGGCCTCGTTCAAGTTTGGCCTCCAATCTTTTCTTAAAGTAGGAGAAATTTGCTTTCCCGTTTAAGAGAAATCGGACATTGTCGGTGTTTCTAAACAAAAACCCAACTGTGGGACACATGTATGTCTCACCGTTGAAATGTGCTTTGACAACAAATTGTGGTGAAGAGGCCATTGTGTAGAATTGTTTTAGGTATGAAGGTGGGAATGTTTTGGGTTTATTGATTATATGAAGGTATGAATGCTGGAATGTTTGAAGGTTAGATGACTGATTCGAAGGTTGGAAAATTTTACAGTTTATGTGAATGAATGTTATGTTCAACCTAAGGCAAAATATTTCAATTAAGTAAGTGATGCAACCCCCCAAGGCTGCCAATAATATTACATGCATGGGCTTATGCTGCCACCTAGCCTGGCCCTATGCTACACACATAAATGTTTTGTGTAAGCCTGCCACCCATCAGCTCCAATGGCCTTGCATGCAACAGAGAAAGGAATCCCAAAGGCTGTCATGTAGCCTGAGCCAATGCTGTAAAACGTGACACCTCTTATTCGCCAAATGGGGTGGCGACAACATTCATTTTTGTACTATTTCGCCAAGTGAGATGGCGCCTCCCTTACTGTCCAATAATATTACATGCATGGGCTTATGCTGCCACCTAGCCTGGCCCTATTCTACACACATAAATGTTTTGTGTAAGCCTGCCACCCATCAACTCCAATGGCCTTGCATGCAACAGAGAAAGGAATCCCAAAGGCTGTCACGTAGCCTGAGCCAATGCTGTAAAACGTGACACCTCTTATTCGCCAAATGGGGTGGCGACAACATTCATTTTTGTACTATTTCGCCAAGTGAGATGGCGCCTCCCTTACTGTCCAATAATATTACATGCATGGGCTTATGCTGCCACCTAGCCTGGCCCTATTCTACACACATAAATGTTTTGTGTAAGCCTGCCACCCATCAACTCCAATGGCCTTGCATGCAACAGAGAAAAGAATCCCAAAGGCTGTCACGTAGCCTGAGCCAATGCTGTAAAACGTGACACCTCTTATTCGCCAAATGGGGTGGCGACAACATTCATTTTTGTACTATTTCGCCAAGTGAGATGGCGCCTCCCTTACTGTCCAATAATATTACATGCATGGGCTTATGCTGCCACCTAGCCTGGCCCTATTCTACACACATAAATGTTTTGTGTAAGCCTGCCACCCATCAACTCCAATGGCCTTGCATGCAACAGAGAAAGGAATCCCAAAGGCTGTCACGTAGCCTGAGCCAATGCTGTAAAACGTGACACCTCTTATTCGCCAAATGGGGTGGCGACAACATTCATTTTTGTACTATTTCGCCAAGTGAGATGGCGCCTCCCTTACTGTCCAATAATATTACATGCATGGGCTTATGCTGCCACCTAGCCTGGCCCTATTCTACACACATAAATGTTTTGTGTAAGCCTGCCACCCATCAACTCCAATGGCCTTGCATGCAACAGAGAAAGGAATCCCAAAGGCTGTCACGTAGCCTGAGCCAATGCTGTAAAACGTGACACCTCTTATTCGCCAAATGGGGTGGCGACAACATTCATTTTTGTACTATTTCGCCAAGTGAGATGGCGCCTCCCTTACTGTCCAATAATATTACATGCATGGGCTTATGCTGCCACCTAGCCTGGCCCTATTCTACACACATAAATGTTTTGTGTAAGCCTGCCACCCATCAACTCCAATGGCCTTGCATGCAACAGAGAAAGGAATCCCAAAGGCTGTCACGTAGCCTGAGCCAATGCTGTAAAACGTGACACCTCTTATTCGCCAAATGGGGTGGCGACAAAATTCATTTTTGTACTATTTCGCCAAGTGAGATGGCGCCTCCCTTACTGTCCAATCGTGATACATGCATGGGCTGCCACCTAGCCTGCAAGAGTGACACCTTACATTATTTGTAAATGCATGCATGCATATGTGTAACTCCCTAAGCATGCAAATGTGACACCTCGCAGGCATGCAACCACTACATCAAAATTATTTGCTTATAAATACATACCTTATGAAACATCTCTCACACCCACACAACTCTCACTCTCTCACTCTCTGCTACGAAATATTTCTTAAGTCTCTCGTACTCTTTATTTCTTCCTAAGTCTTTCATTCTCTCAAGCGTTCTGAAGAATGGCCCTTCTAACAATGGGAGATACTCACAGAGGCACAAGGGAAAACATTGCTGCATTTGTAAGTCTCTTCTTTGGTTATACATTTTTCATACTTTAAAAAACGTGTTGTTCATCTTAATTAATCTTACTCTTGTGTAATTATGATCTCAGGATACACAAAGATTCAGAATCCGTTTGCACAAATACTTGGCTCCCGACCCTTTTATCGTCCCTTATCTGGAATATGCAGGTTTTGGACACGTGATAAAGATCTCCAACTGCACCATTGACTCCAAATTCATCCTTGCAATGTTGGAGAGGTGGAGACCGGAGACCCATACATTTCACCTACCAATAGGTGAATGTACCATCACTCTCGAAGATGTGTACATGCTACTGGGCCTACCTATTGACGGTAAAGCGGTGAACGGGTCGGTTCAACAACCCAACTCACAGTGTGAAGAACTGTTGGGTAGGGACATGGTAGAAGGTGGTGGAGCAAGAGGGCAGGGAATACTACTCACTGACCTGAAACGGCATTATGCAAGTATGGAATTAAATGAAAATTCCTCAGAAAATGACCGAGTAGTAAAAGCCCGAACGTATATTATGATACTTTTTGGTACTTTTTTATTTCCCGAAAGTACGGGAAATAGTGTAAATTTCATGTACTTACATTTACTAACCAATTTTGATAAAACTAGAAAATTTAGTTGGGGTTCTGCAGTATTAGCCCACCTGTACAGTTCCTTGTGCAAAAACGCGGTCAAGGAAAAATGTACATTTTACGGGTGCGCATTTTTACTACAAGCCTGGGGTTGGTGGAGGATGGAGTCCTTAAACCCCATCAACAACAACACTTTTGGTTTCCCTTACGCAACAAAGTAAGTCATTAAGTTATAGCATTTATAACTATTCTTCTCTTTCCAAAATATATGCTAAAAATAACATGTTTCTCATTTCCTATAGGTACTGCGTGAGGGGTATAGATTACGGCAAGAATCCCAGATTCAATGTCGCACTCTACCGGAATCTGTTGGATCACTTAGGCCCAGATGACGTAAGTCGTAGCTTTTAACTTTTGTTCATTTTAATTATTTATACATTACTTTTGCGCTTACCTGATTTAAATTTTATCGCAGTTCGTCTGGAGACCATATTTGGGTTTGGACCATTCTCCAAATCCAGAGGATGCAGCAACTTGGACTGCAAAGACTGCACTCATTCGGTTCAACATTATGGAGATGCACCACAACGACCGTGTGAAGATGCAGTTCGGAATGATCCAAGAGATACCAAGTGACCCAACAGATTTGTCCCCCTGGCATCTAAAAAGGGTCGACGCCCAGTGGAATCTAACCAACTGGAAAGACTTTGCTCCAGAATGGTGTAAAATGTGGCAAAGGCGTCACCGCTACATCTTGCAATCCCCTATTTTCCTTACTCAAGGTAACATGCGACACACCGATCAATATATGTCGTGGTACAGGTCGGTTAGTTACCCAGATATGCACGTGTCTCATCCGAGATACTTGGTTGACCCACGCACACAATGGGCACAACCCTCGATTCCCCACCAACAAACCCAAAATCCATCAACCTCAAACCAACCCCCAAGAAGAAACAGACCAACAAACACACAACCACATTCCCCACCACAACACAACTACAACCAAATGCCGTACTACCAACCACAATCACCGCCAAACTACCAATACCCAGATATGCCTCAAACCCAACCACAATACCAACCCCAATACCAGCAAACCCACATACCCCATACACAATTTCAGTCTTCCACATATCCCAATATGGGGCCCTCAACATCCAGCCTTAGCCTTGATATGGGAATGTCAGAAGATTATGACCAACCCGACCAAACCTACCATCAACCACCATATCACCAAACAACCCAACATCCACAGTACCAAACACCCCAAGATCCATTTCCTTTCTACCCCCCATACTCAGACGACCAATGCTACCGACCAACCATGGAACCCCACCCACCGCCAACACGACCAAACTTCGAGGGTATGGGTAACCGACTGTACCAGAGCGGATCTTCGAGATATGGAGATCTTACTGATTTTATGGATTCGGATCGCATTGACTTCGCTGGGCCATCGACCTTGCCGCAACAGGAAACGAGACGGCACCCAGCAAGAGAAAGGCGAGGACGGGGATGCGGAACTGGGGGTCATTACCAGGTTCCTGGGGATCATTGATGTATCTTTTTTTTTTCCAGTATTTTTTGTATCTATTTTTTTACTGTTATTTAAATGTAAAACAGTTGAATGTAATTATTTTTTTTCAAATAAAAAATCAATTTTGTTTATCTCTGTCTAATACGCAACGCGCAGGAAAGGAAAAAAATATTTTTTTTTTTGACCTAATTTTGCACATAGGCGCCATCTCATTTGGCTTAGGGCTTGCCATTTGCCCTTAGGCGCCAAATGAGATGGCGCCTCCCTTATAAAAAGAGGAGGAGGCGCCAAATGAGATGGCTCCTCCTTTGTGGAGCCATCTCAAACATGGTTATTTGCGTAATTTTTTCCGAAACCCGGTTATTCGCGAAATATTTTTTTAATACTTGGTTATTAATAAAAAAATTCTTAATTCTCCATGTAATGTTCAAATGCATAGAACAACATCTTGGCACAATGGTTTTGCATTGAATTATTGAGTGAAAATGAGATTAGAGGCCTGCAATGTAGCTTAAGCATGCTGAATTCAAAATGGCACCAATGTATGAACATGTCTTGGCCAAGAACAAAAGTGACTTTTTCCCATTTTGCAAAATTCCATTCTCCCTAACCATGAGGTTGTTTGAGAAGTTCTTGGACATTTTGGAAAGCTTGGAATGTGTACTACAATCCATCTTTGAAATGCAAATTGAAATTCCAAGTGGAAGTGTATGGAAAATGGTCTTGAAGTTAGGTAGAAAACCTTGCCAAAATAGGTTAAAATTTCACTAAGTTAAGAATGGTTTAGTACCCTTATTCCAAAAATTGTAACTTGAGATACAAGCCTCATTTTGGAAAACTTTGTGAATCAAAGTTGTAGATTATGCAACAAGCTACAACTTTCATGTTTTGACTTTTGTTTGAATCCAAATGAATCTTGGTGAGAAAATGAGGTAAAGTTGGGAAAATATTAGGGTTTTTCATAACTTAGAAAAATTCTAAGTTATGAAAAATTCTCATTTCTAACCCTAATTTGCATTTTTTGATTTCTTGATGAAAAAGTTTCATGATTTGGCATGTTTTGATGAAAAATGAATCTTGACTCTTGATTTTGACCAAAAAGTCAAAGTTTGACTTTTCAGTATACAGTCAAAATTGATCAATTGACTGGGAAATTCAACTGTCAATCTTGTGTATTTGGGATCTTTTGAACTTGTTGAGCATGTCAAGATAATTCCATGGGGTCCTTAAATCCATATGTGAGCTTGGTTTGCCATTGGCTAGGTTAAACAGTCAAAAATTGCCTTTGTACAGTCAAAACCCTAAAAATGACCATTTTGCCCTTTTGGTGATCTGATCAAATTTCTTGTGGAATGGTGATCCAAACTTGATCAAATGATCCATGTGAGTTAATGATGTTGATGTGGGTCAATTTTCATGAGGTTTGACTGTCAATTGGCCCCAGTTGACTTTTTCCCCAATATAGCTGATTTCCAGGTCAACTGTCCAATTGACTGGGCAAAACTTGGAATAAAGACTTGAAACTTGATATGGATAAACTTGGGAGTGCAATATGAAGCAAGAAAGTCATCTTAGGAATTTTTAGGTCAAAACATCTTTGTGCAAACACAAACCCTAATTTGGGTCAACAGTGCAAGGAGAAGTCTTGAGCAGATGAAAACCTAACTGGATCTTGATCTCCAAGGGCTTGGTGATGAGAAATTAATGAGAAATGGGAGGGCAAATTTTGGGGTACAACAGGTGAGAGCTAAGGAGAATAATTTCTGGTACTATGGACAAGGAAGGAGGATACAATAACATACCACCTTTGTTAGATGGTTAAATTTATGACTGGTGGAAGGTTAGAATGGTGGCCTTTCTGAAATTCTTGGACAACAATGCTTAGAAGGTTGTTTTGAAAGGATGAGATCATCCTATTGTGAAGGACAACGATGTGAGTTTTTCTTTGAATCCAGAGGAAGATTGGTCTAAAGATGATGATAAATTAGCTTTTGGAAATTCCAAACCCTTGAATGCTCTATTCAATGGAGTGGACAAGAATGTTTTAAGGTTGATCAATACTTGTACTGTAGCCAAGGATGCTTGGAAAATTCTAAGGATAACTCATGAAGGTACATCTAAAGTTAAGATGTCAAGACTTAAACTTCTCACTTATAAATTTGAGAATCTAAAGATGAATGGTGATGAGACCATCCAGAACTATCATATGAAGGTTCTTGAAATAGCAAATACATCTAGTGCCTTAGGTGAAAAGATGTCAGAAGAAAAGCTTGTTAGAAAGATTCATAAGTATTTACCTAGGAAATTTGACATGAAGGTGATAACCATTGAAGAAGCTAATAACATCAATATCATCAGGGTTAATGAACTTAATGGGCCACTTCAAACTTTTGAACTGGCTATTAGTGACAAATTTGATAAAAAGAACAAAAGCATAACTTTTGTATCCAATTATAAATATAACGAAGGTCAAGCTGATCTGGATATTGATGAAGGTATGTCCAATACAATTGTATTACTTGGAAAGAAATTTAATATAATTCTAAAAAGAATGGATATAATAGGAAGACCAAATGTCAGGAATATCTCATTTGATATCAACAAAGTTGGTGATTCTCTGAAGTATACCAGGCCTGAAGAGATGACCAATCAAAACAAAGACATTCAATGTTATGAGTGTGAGGGTTTTTGTCACATTAGACCAGAATGTCCCACCTTTCTCGAGAAGAAGAAAAGGGTTTTTCTATATCATGGTCTAATAAAGATGAATCATAAGATAAATCTAACACTGAGACTACCAAACTAGTGATGGATCTTTCTGGCAGATAGGCAGATGAAGTAGAAGCTTGTGATAAGAATGATCTCTATGAAGATCTGGATGTGTCCTACAAGGATACTTGTGACAGGTGTGAAGAAAGTCTTAAGACAGAGGAAGAACAAAGAAATATCATAACTGAATTAGAGAATGAAAAGAAGAAGCTTCTATGTACTATTTCTCATCTTCAAAGTGAGGTAACTCTCTTAAATTCCAAGCTTAATAACAAGACATGGGTTAAAGAAGTTGATCAACAGAGTAAAAGAATTGTAGAAAATTTCTTTCCTTCTAAAAATAAAAAGAATGATCAACATGTCCAACCACATGTTACAACATCCTGGAAGATTTAATGAAACTCTAACAAATTCCAATTGTTCGACTTGGAGATGTCATTATTATGGTGAGTATGGTCATATAAAGTGAGTAAAAAGAGAAGTGTTGAAAATAGGGATATTAATCTTATAGCTCATACTTCTTTATGACACTTAAATAAAGAAGACTGGTACTTTGATAGAGGATTCTCTAGACATATGACAGAGGTTCAAAAGTTGTTGGTGGATATTAGGCCTCACCCCACATGTGTTGTCAGATTTGGTTATGCATTTAAAGGTGAAATCAAAGGAGTTGGAAAGTTGATGTGTGCTGGTTCTCCTAGTTTAGAAGATGTTCTTCTTGTGAAAGGATTAATTGCTAATATTATTAGCATTAGTCAATTGTGTGACCAAGGACTATTAGTTAACTTCTCAACGTCTAAATGTTTGGTCAAAGATGAGAAATATACTATATTGATGAAGGGCATAAGGTCTAAAGACAATTGTTATTTGTGGGAATCTAAAATATTTGCTTACTCTTCCATATGTTCAATAACCAATAAGGATGAAGTAAAGCTATGGCACCAGAAACTTGGACACCTTCATCTTAAAATAATGAAGGAAATCATATCTGAATGAGCTATTAGAGAAATGCTAGAGCTCAAGATTGAAGAAGGGAAAGTTTGTGATGAGTGTGAAATTAAGAAGCAAACTATGATATTGTGTCTAATGTTGCAATATCAGACTACTTCCAAAGTGCTGGAACTACTTCTTATAGATTTAATGGAACCAATGCAGATAGAAAGCTTGGGTAGAAAGAGGTATGTCTATGTGGTTATATATGATTTTTCTGGGTATACTTGGATGAACATTCTTAGAGAAAAATCAGATACATTTGAAGTCTTCAATGATTTGTGTCAAAGCATTCAAGAGGAGAAGAATAATGTGATTGTCAAGGTTAGAAGTGAACATGACAAGGAGTTTGAGAATGCAAAATTCTCTGAATTTTGTGAGTCTGAAGGTATTAGTCATGAATTTTCTTGTTCCACCACTTCTCTGAAAATGGAATTATTGAGTAAAAGATTAGAGCTATACAAGAATCAGCTAAGTTATGCTTCATGCTAGGAAATTTCTATTGGAGTTTAGTCCAAAGCTATGAATATTGCATGCTATATTCATAACAGGATCACTTTGAGAGGAAGTACTTCAATTACTCTATATGAGTCATGGAGAGGAAGGAAGCTTATAGTCAAATATTTTCATACCTTCTGAAGTAAATACTATGTCTTGATTGACAAAGATCAAAAGGGTAAGAAGGATCCCATAATGAATGAAGGGATATTTCTGGGTAACTCTTCAAACAAAATAAATTATAGAGTTTTTAACTCCAGAACTAAAGTTGTTATGGAATTCACAACTGTGGTAATTAATGATTCGTTCACTAAAATGGAGAAGGATGTCAAAGACAATGTTGAAACATATTTGTGCATACTGATGAGGCAATAAGAGAGGTAGTTTATGAATTATTAATCATTGAATCAGTGAGTTCTCAATATAACAAAGGTCTCTCTATTAGAGGCTAGATAAAGTAATCCAAGGAATTTATTTCAAGCCACCTTAATGAAGAAGACATCACTGAATCAAATAAGAAAATATAAAATACAGGTCTTGTTTCTAAGCTTGAACTAAGGATGAATCCTACTATTCAAGAAAGTAATATCTTGAATGGAATCATTAGGTCAAATTGGATCAGTTGATATTTATCTCTAAGAAACAGTATAATTTCCTGTTTCAATAAGACGTAAATATGTGCTTGTGAATACTACTGAAGCTGAGTATCATGGAATAAGGAGGGGTTGTTCTCAACTGGTGTGGATTGACCAGGTGTTGAAGGATTATAATGTCAAACATGATATCATGATATTACATTATGGAGATCTTAATGATATCAGATATCCCATTCAACATGGTTGGAATAAGAACCTTGATAGTTATAATCAACTAATTAAGAATCTTGTTGAAGGAAATGTTGTTATTCTAAAGCATATGGACAACAAGGAACAACTTACATTTATGTATAAAGCAAATAAGATTAAGAACGTTAGCAGTGGGATTGGAACTTGCACTATGAGGAATTATAGAAATTACAGATATGGAGGAATGTAACAAAGACTTCATCTTTCCTCTATGTTATGATGCTTCGGGAGCCTAAGCAAGTTGTTATTTTTAGAAGATGGAACAAAGGATTTCTGCAAGATAGAAAGGCTGGTGACAACACCAAGGAGAGAAGAAGGTTCTTTGATAGGGGCAAGAGGTGGAAGATCACATGAAGCTGATCAAGATATTGTATGTTTCCATCTAAGTTTTTTGTGTTTATTTCTAGTGTGCAATGTGTGCTTCCAATTTTTTTTTTTACATTTACTCTATTTGTCGATTTTTGGATGAAAATGGGGAGTAAAGTGTTAGTGTTTCTGTTTGTTCTGATGTTACATCACATGTCTTGACATGTTAATTAGCATGCTGAAAGTACTGTGCTACTACTAAGGGGAGAACAATTATTGTTGTTACTTGATGTATGCAACTATTTAGGAGGGGTATGATAGTATGTCATGCTTGTTTGTGCTGCTACTGCTACTATTCTTGATGTGGTCTATGTGCATAATGTCATACCTAATGTTATGACATCTTGCATGATGTGGATAATCCTGATGTGAGGTTATTTTATCTTCTGCAACATGTGCCTCTCATGTGTGAACTTGGATAGTTCATATTTGGTAGTTTAAATTTTCTGGTGATTTGAGTTTTCCCTTGAGGCATAGTATTAGTTATGTGTGACAAGAGGAGTATTGGACCTGTCTGAAGTGATGTTTAATGTTATACCACATGTCTAAACATCTGTCTTCTAGAGTATTAAAGATGGTAATCTGTAACTGCATTAAATCTCTTATATTTTTTTTATTGCAATTTGTACAAAGTTTACATGTTTTTCATGTAGCTTGTGTTTTATAATTGTGGTTTTATTCCTCTCTCCATTTAAATTGTGCTAAGGTTGTTTTAGGAAAAATTTATCAAAGACGGAGATTGTTAGATCCATGGTTTTAGGATTGGCGGCAATTTTTCTAAAACATGGTTCTTAACTGTTGTTGAGCAAGATGTTACAACATCTTGACCAACTATCATGACATGTTCTGCTGTCATGTGTGTAATACAGTGGGAGAACTGACTTTTTTTTGTTTTATCCAAAATGTGAGGATAACTAGAGTGGCCACTGACTTTTCTTTTATCCAATATTTAGGAAATGTGAAAAGAACAGGAAAGACCTTGGTAGATTTTGAGTTCGGGTGGTAAGTTATGAAAAGGGAAGGTGTTAGCTCCATTTTCAACCGTAGATATCTACGGGCTCTTAATCGCTAGAAAATTTTTGAAAATTTGCTTTGTATGTGTGTTTTGAAAATATTTTTAAAATCCAAAGTACGGCTGACTTTGTAATGATTCTTGTATCAGTCCTCAAGAATGCATATAATGTGTTTTAAAATATTTTGTTTGAAAAGTGTGATATGAAAAAATGTTTTGAGAAATTGTGAGCATGTGATTAAGAGTTCCTTACCCATTAAAGGTCATTCTTATTATTTTCCTTCTCCTTTAAAGACAGTTCCATCCATACCATTAGCTGGTAGGTATCCTCATCTATTGGATGTGAAGGGGCAGGCGTAGGGTCATCGAGTGGTCATTGAAGACAACATATAAGGATACTTTAGACATTTGTATAGGAGGGACTAGATTATTTTCATAGGCAACTTCGAAGGGTCATCGTGGGACTATGATCTTTATGATGATTTAATCGAGGGTCTTTTGCTAAAGTATCCCTACTTTCGAGGGACATGACCATTAATCGTAAGGCAACAAGAGAGGGTACCCTAGAGGTGCAAGTGTGAAGAGTGTTTGTTTTCAGTTATTTATCTTGAGATTACAGTTTTTATACGTTTATTTTTAATCTTGCCATACAATCCTAATTATTGGCAGTTATAAAGTATAAAGAAAATAAAGGCGCAAAAAGTAAAATTCCAACGCTATTACATAGCTTTGGGACAGTTATATAATAGGAGAGTGCGAGAAATTAAACATATAACTATTACACCTCAGAGCAAATACATAATTTAGAAAAACGCGAGAAAATTAACCTAAGCTATTACAATCAAATAATATGACCTATACATTTTATCTAAGAATTTAAATAGGAAGAAAGTAAAATATGAGAAAAAGTTTTGAAAAAAAGAAAATATTTTGGTATTTTAGAAAATAATTTTAAGTGATAAACCTAAATCTCTAATTGATTTTAATATTTAAAAAAAAAGGTTACTTAATTTATTAATTAATTAATTAAAAAAAATTAATTATTCATTAAAACCCTAATCCTAGTTTATTAGTATTAAGAAAAAATTAGGTTAATTGATTGTTAAAGAAATGATTAGGATTTAATAAAATAATAAGGATTAATTTTAGAAAAAAAGAAAAGAAAGTAGGTTAGAAAAGAAATAACGTGAAAAAGAATGTGGTGGGTGTTGAACCCACGGCCTCAAGGTTCACAGACTGCACTGCACGCCACTAGGCCAAGTGCCTGTTGGTGTTAGGAAAATAAGTGTTGGATAATATATATGATACCTGCATGTTAGTTTGAAAAAATCACAAAAAATAAACACAAAACGCAGGGATCGAACCCACGCCCTTCCATTCATCATATGTGTCCTTCACCAAATGAGCTATGCCTTCAATCTGTTATCATAACCAACAAAAACAATTTCTAAGAAGCAAAACCAGTGAACCAGAGAAGCGCTGGAGCCCTAGCTCCAGTCATCTTCTCTGGCTAAACCTTTTTTCCCCTGTAAAAAACAATGCGTATTAGAGACAAAGGAGGACCCTGTCCCCCTAAATCGACCCTCCTGAATCTAATGGTGGTGTTATTTTTGGCTTATTCGACTTGGATAATAAGATATGATTAAAATAAAGTAAAACATAATGATTATGGTGATGCGATATTTTGACATTATGGACCTCAAGCAAGGGGTCAAACCTGCACTAATTGGTCTTAGGAACACATTAGAATAGTTAGTTTGATGCAAAACATGGCAAATATCAAAATATGAATTTCAAAGAATAATGTAAAACACTGATGGATAGATGCGAGTTTCAGACATCTTTGATCATCAAGAATGATAAAAAATTACCCTATGATACATGTTTTACCCCAATTTTTGCCCCTAAGATTCCTCTATCATCTCATACCATCACAATGTAATAAGATCACACACTAGGGTTTGGTTCTTCTCCTTATCTTTAGCTTTGCTTATGGGGAATCACCAAGCACTTTGACTTGTATTTTGTGAGCATCTATGTCTTGTATTGATTAACTTTTAACTAATAAATACAATGAATGTTTGCTATAATTGTTGATATCCTAGGTGAAAGCACAACCTACTCCACCAAGTTGCTCTACAGGTTCATGAGCTTATTCCCATGCCTTCTTCAAACAAAGCTTCATTGAGATTCAAGCCCAATCATTTAAGATACCTTGAAGTAATATCATTGACAAGGCCTATTGTGATATGGTGGGAGAACTGACTTGAGGTTTTGCGTTTTGTATTCGCAAATGTTTCGGTTTAGCAAGAGTCGCCACCGACTTTTTATTTTATCCTAAAGGAAAGGTTAAAAAGCACAGGAAAAACCTTTGAGATGTTTTCATGGGTTTGGGGAGTAGATTATAGAAAGGGAAGGTATTAGCACCCTTTCTATCCATGGTTATCCATGGGCTCTTAGTTACTTGCTTAGATCACTTGCTTTGCATTTTCAATTGTTTGAAATGGTGCTTTGTGTGTGTGTTTGAAAGATGTTTTGAAAAAGAGGCCATCGTTGTGGCAACCTTTGTAATGATTCTTGTTTGAATGTATACAAAGGTGTTTGTCTTTTTTGAAAGGTTTTCAATATTTTGAAAGTTGTTTTGAAATTGTGTTGTGGAGTGTGCTTTGAAAAATAGTAAGGATGTTTTGCAAGATTTTTGATCAAGTAACTAAGAGTTGTCTACCCTATTTTACTCAAAGATCTTTCTTATGTTTTTAACTCTTTTAACAGTGTTGTTTCACCATTGTATTTGGTGAACAACCTTGCGTTAGGATGTAAACGGGACGGGCGCGGGTCATCGTATAGACCATGATAGCAATGTTGCAAAGTATCTTAGTATTTCTTTTGAGGGACCAAGATCATTTTTGTAAGGCAACTTTGGATAGCGTCATCGAGGAACTATGATCTTTTGATTTTGTTTGTTTTACCAAGATACTTTGCATGCGTAACATGGCCCATTTTTGAAGGCAACAAGTGGATGTAACCCTAGGGGTGTTTGTGTGCAAGTGTGTTTTATTGCATACAAGAGTTTATCTTTGAATTAGGATTCTCTATTTCATTGATTTTATCTTTCCATACACACCCTAATTACTAGCATTTATATTTGAAAGCAATAAAAAGCAGAAATATAAAATCCTACGCTATTACAACAATTAGGGAGTGGGGATACACATTTGTACATGGGGTGGTTCAACGAGAAAAATAGACAAGAAAAGAAAATAACAAAAACAAGATAGAGAGAAAGAGAGAGGGAGCCAGCGCGCTGCTGTGAGGTTGAAGATGAAGTTCAAGCCATGGACTTGTTTACTATCATATATTTATTGTTTTTATTATATAAGTGGATGTATAGCCACCCCAGTGGTAGAAGCGCGCGCCTGTGACTAGAGAGACATGGGTTCGAGCCCCAGTGGTACCCTTTTGGATTATTTACATTTTCACACATTCTGATTTTTTTGGACAGGCGCCTGGGCCTCCCTTGGGCCTTTTTGTTTTTTTTCTTAATGTTAAACCCCCTTGCAGGCTATCCACACCTCTGACCCATTTTATTTTTCTTTTTTCTTATTTTTATTTATTTGTTTTCTTGAATATTTTACTAATACTAAAAAATCATAAAAAATATAAAAATATTATATTTATATTTTGACATAGTTTATTTATTTTTTTACATAAAAAATTATTTTATTTAATCATACTTTATCTATTTCACTAATTATTTTGTAAATTTAATTAAAAAACTAGGGTTTTAATTATTTTCTTTTACACATTTTAAATATATTATTGTAATATTTAAAAAGACCAAAAATATTTTATAACACTATAAATTATTTTTAAGATAAAAATACCAAAAATATACTTTTCTTGTAAACTTGATTTTTTTAATCAATTAATAGATTATGGTTTTATTTAATTTCTTTTCCTAGTAAATTTAGGTTTTACTTTTAATTAATTATTTTTCTTTTAGTTAATTAGGTTAAAATAAAACCCCTTTTTCCTAAAAATATCCAAACAAAATATCCATTTACTTTACAGTCACATCCTTGTATATTTATTCATTTGGAACATTATTTATTTCAATTCTTGTACAAATTCAATATGGTTGTAATATATAATTAGACTTTATTTTCTTGTAATCCCCATTTATAATTTGTACCCCCCCTCCCACAAGTATTGTAATAGCATAATAATTTTAAATTCCACAATTTATCGCTTTATATACAAATGCTAGTAATTAGGGTTTGTATCGAAAGACTAAAATCAATCAATTAGAAAATCCTAATAAAAGACAAGACCAAGCATGAAAACAATACACTTGCACACAAGCACCCCTAGGGTAAATCCACTTGGTTGCCTTACTAAATAGCCATATTACGCATGTGAGGTGTCTTAGAAAAAACAAGCAAAATACAAGATCATAGTCCCTCGATGACGCTATCCATGTTGCCTTTCAAATGATCTTAGTCCCTAAAAGAGAATGCTAAGATACCTTGCAACATTTCTAATCATGGTTATACGATGACCCTCGCCTGTCCCATTTACATCTAAAGATAGGGTTACTTACCAAATCAATGGTAATATAACAATGTCAAAGGAAAAAAGAAAGATGAACATGAAAGACTTTTGAGTATGTAGAATGCTCCTAGTTACTTGCTCAATTTCAAAACAAAACATCCTTGCTATTTTCAAAACAAACACCTACACTTTCAAAACATCTTATAAAACTTGAAAACATTTTCAAAAGATCAAACACTTTATGTACATTCTTACGAACGAGAATCATTACAAAGTTTTCCTAAACGATGGCATCTTTACAAAATACTTTCAAAACCCACACAAAGCACATTTTCAAACAAAAGCAAGTGATCTAGCAAGTAACTAAGAGCCCATGGAAAACCATGTATAAAAAGGGTGCTAATACTTTCCCTTTTCATAATCTACCCCCCAAACTCAAGAAAACATCTCAAAGGTCTTACCTGTTCTTTTCAGCCTTTCCTTTTGTATAAAAGAAAATTCGGTGGTGACTCTTGCTAACTGCAACATTTGCGATCAAACGCAAAACAATCAAGTCAGTTCTCCCACCGTATCACAAAATTGGCGACTCTGCTGGGGAAAATTCTAAAAGTGGGGTTACCTTAGGGTTAGATCACATTTACTTGCTTTCATGGTTTGACTTGTAGGCTTTATATTATGGTTCTTTGGTTGGGTTTGAATCCTCTACTCGGATTTGGGATACCTTATAGGTAAGTAGCAATACGTTGTGGAAATTATGCGGGGTATACCGACATGGTCTAAGCAATAGCTACGTCAGTGCGACATGTTTGTGGGTACTGGTAGCCCTTGAGTTAATCAAGGAGAATACGGGGCCGCTGAGTGATGTCATGAAGCACTGGTGAACTTTTAGAACCTTTACTTGACTAACTTGGCCTTTAGTACGTAGTGAGATGACCGGCTTTGGAGCAGTCCGAAGTTGGTAGATACTTGATACCACACTCATTGAGGTTTGGTTTTTTGGGATATTTCGGTCGCCATTAAAGAGGCTTGTGCTAAAAAAATGACCAAGGAAACAAACCAGTGATATTGAGCTCCTTAGAACCCGGTTACTATTACTAGGACAGGTTGAGCCAACTAAACTTCAAGAGGGTACTTACCTATAAAACTCCATACAAGCCTAAACCTAAGGACTTGTTTGCTTTATTTGTGTATATTTACTTCTACATAACATCATGAACATCATAACATCATACTCATTCACTAACCATTTCAAGGATCTTGGGATTTATTTTTGTTCTGTTTTGTAGGACATGGACTCTATTCGCAGGAAAACTATTCAAGTCAATCTTGTAAGGATCCCTCCTCAACTTAAAGAGCCGGCATCAAGGATTCCTGAAAATTCTCCACTCACCGAAAGACATGGTCGCCTGCTAAACTTGATCACCTCCAATACTGATGAAGACATGATGAAGGTTCTCTTTCAGTCCTTTGATCCTTTACACCATAGCTTCATATTTCCCGATTATTAACTTGTGCCAACTTTGGAAGAATTCTCCCAACTATTGAGGATTCCCATTCTCAATCAACTACCTTTCAAAGGTACGAAAAGAGATCCAAATCCATAAGACGTTGCTCAAGCTCTACACTTGCAACCATCTGATATCACAACTAATTGCGAAACAAGGAGTGGTGTCAAAGGTTTCCTAGCAAAGTTCTTGTTTGAGAAAGCCCAAAGCTGTTGGAACTCTTTGGATTTGCAAGCTTTTGAGAAAATTGTGGCTCTCCTCATCTATGGGATGGTTTTGTTTCCAAATCCTTACCAAATCAAAGATGTGAACACCGTTAAAATCTCCATGTCTTGTAACCCGGTTCCTACTTTGCTAGGGGATATCCTACATTACATTCACATTTGCAATATGAGAAAAAGAGGTATCCTTATGTGTTGTACTCCTCTCTTGGCAAGATTGTTTATTTCGCATCTTCCCCAATCTGTATTGAAGAATAAGAAAGGTTCAAGGTGGTCACGAAGGTTAATGACGCTTAAACATTCAGACATCCATTGGTGTTCCCGATCCATAGAGAATGGTACTATTGTCGATCGTTGTGGAGAATTCCCTACTGTTCCTTTACTTGGCATTGGGGGAGGTATCACCTACAACTCCTGCTTAGCCTTAAGACAGTTTGGTTACGCCCAAAGGGATGGCCCTCATGAGATGCTCATCCAAGGTTTGGTATTTGACTACGAGAACTATGATCAAGGTCATCGCCAGAGGTTTATTCGAGCTTGGAGGATGTTGAACAAGGTAGATAGCAAGACATTGGGGCATAAGAGTTCCATACCTCTTGAGCCTTACCTCAAATGGGTACGAACTCGTGCTCAGAGTCTTATGATGCCTTATCCCTCCATTCTCCCGGTAATCATTGAACCTGTTATGGAAGGAGACATTATGTACCCTATCCTACATCTTGACATGCCAACCTCTCTTGAAGACTTACAAAGAGATTCGATACAACTCAAGGGGGAGAGAGACACTTTCGAAGCCCAATTCTACGCTAGCGAGAAGAAGGTTTTGGAACTCACTAAGAAACTTCAGGAGGAGCAGACTCTGAATGCCTATATTGCACCAAAGAGGATGCGTACAAACTTTTTATCTTAGAGTTTTGTATTGTTTTGCCCAAAGAGGCATTGATGTACTCAAGCTTTAATTTATTAATATAACGTGTGTTCCCTTTTTGTCTAAAACAAATTTGAATCTTTAAAATCCTTGAAATCACTGCTTATGCATTTACCATTCATCATAACATAAGCCTGTTTCTTGCAACAAGTCTCCTCGTCTTTCTACTGTTTATTTCAGTAAGATGGATCTCGAGCAAACGGTGAAGGACCTCCAAGAACAAAACGGTGAAGAGAAAAAGAAGAAAACGAAGAAAATAACCGGAGTTCTAAATATGGGAAGAATATTTCAAGGTCAAGCAAGAAGGACCCTATACTTTTCAATGTCATCCGGTGAGAAAGACAATAAAGAGGGAAAAGGCAAGGAAGCAGTTGTCCAGCCAGATTCAGAAGAGGAAGAGGAAGAAGAAGATTATTCTGAAGAATAATATCCTCCAACCGACGATAAGTATAAACATCTGGAAGAATGGTTAAGTGCAATGGAAATTCAAAAAGTTCCTGGATTGGACTTTGAGGAATTGAGTTTAGTATCTGGGATTGTCATCCCTCCAAAATTCAAAGCACCGGTGTTCTCCAAATATGACGGAGTTTCATGTCCCAAAATGCATCTCCGGTCCTATGTGAGGAAAATCCAGTCTCATACCGCTGACAAGAATTTATGGGTACACTTCTTTCAAGACAGCCTGTCCGGAACTCAACTTGATTGGTTTTATCAGCTAGAAAGAGCCAATATTCGTAACTGGAAAGATCTGGCTATTGCCTTTTACAAACAATACCAATACAACGCTGATCTTGCTCCCAGCTGTACTCAACTCCAAAGTATGGCCATGGTTTCAAGTGAAGGCTTCAAAGACTACGCGCAAAAATGGAGGGACTTAGTAGGAAGAGTCCAGCCTCCCCTATCTGAAAGAGAATTAGTACACATATTCTTGGGCACTTTGTCCAGTCCTTTATTCAATCACTTAATTGGGAGTTCATCGGCAGGTTTTACCGAATTGAGATTGACCGGAGAAAGAATGGAAGTCGGGATAAGGAATGGAAATATTCAAAAAGATGCATCCTATGTTGATGTAAGGAAACCATTCATTGGAAAGAAATAAGTTGTTGTTCTATATCCTCAAAGAAATCAAGATATGGATGAATGTCGTCCAATGGTGGGGGTTGTCGTGATTCCTAAACCCGCGTCTGCTCAGCAAAGAAGCAACCAGCCAAGAATGGAAAGACCAGTCAGACAGTTCACCCGAATTAATATGACACTATCTCAAGTATTACCACATTTTCTAAGATCCAACCTAGTGACTTTGAAAGAAGCTCCAAAGAATCCTAATACAACCTCTCCTCATTATCATCCTAATGCCCGCTGCGCATACCATTCTGAGATTCCGGGCCATGACACTAACAATTGTTGGGCTCTGAAGAACAAAGTACAAGACCTTCTTGAAGCCAAAGAGATTGAATTCGATGCGCTAGAAATTCCCAATGTCATTATTGCCCCTATGCCCAAGCACGGCCGTGATGTCAACGCTGTTGATGAAGATATGTTTGTTACTTTGGTTAATGAGCTGGTGACCCCACTCCTGACTATCAAAAAGAACTTGTTAAATGTCAGTGTATTCCCAGGTTGTGATGAAAGTTTTCATTTCTGTTTATCCTCACCAACCAGCTGTCATTTGTTAAAAGCATGTGTTCAATGCCTAATAGATGAAAAGGAGATTTTGTTCGAGAAGACTTCTATTCCAACTGTTTCTTATAATGATGTTTCCATAGTGACAATTTCCGATAATTCTTCCAGGGTCTCCACCAAAAGACCCGTTAGAATTACATCAGTTCCTAAAGTAACTCCGTTGATAATTACAATGCCTGGACCAATCTCATATTCGTCAGACAAAACCATCCAATGGAATTATGGAGGTGATGTCTACTATCACGGTATCAAGCAAGATTGGCCAGCTGCTGAAGATTCAAGTTCTGAGAAAGTTGATTCCGATATCAGCAACATCGCAGGGACTAGCAAAATAACTCGCAGTGGAAGGGTTTTCTCTCCAGAAATTGCTCCTCCCAAAGTTATTTTCGGACCTGTAATCATTCTTGTTGTTGTTGCTCCTCCAAACGCTATTCCCAGTCCTGCAATCATATCAATTAGTACTCCTGTTGACAAAAGTGTTGCAGTCCCTATTATCATCCCTACTGACATTCCCACTGCCAAGTCAACCGAGACTCGAGGCAAAAGTATTCTGGTTGAGCCTGTCCGGAAAAAGGCACAATCTGTGGCTATCCCTGAGACCTCCCGAAAAGAGATGGAGGAAATTCTAAAGATCATAAAAATAAGCGACTACAACCTAGTCGAGCAACTGGGGAAAACTCTATCAAAAATTTCCATGTTGGCTTTATTGTTATGTTTTGAGGCTCATCCAAAGGCGTTGGTAAAATTCCTTAAAACTTCCCATGTACCCCAAGAAATATCTGCCAATCAGTTCCAAGACTGCATAGCCAGCTTGACCGCAGATAATGGTTTAGGTTTTTCAGATGTTGATTTAACGCCAAAGGGGAGGAATCATAAAGAGGCATTGTATGTCTCAATCGAATGCAGGGGCACAATATTGGCTCATGTCTTGGTGGATACCGGTTCGTCTCTAAATGTGTTTCTTAAAAAAGCTCTTGATAGGCTTGACTGTGTAGGATTGACGTTGAAACCTAGTAACATAGTAGTGAAGGTCTTTGACGGCTCAAAAAGGATGGTGCATGGGGAAGTGGACATCCCCATAACAGTTGGAACACAAACATTTGATTCAACTTTTTATGTAATGGATATTCTCCCTTCATATTCCTGCTTATTAGGCCGACCGTGGATCCACAATGTTGGTGTTGTTACCTCTACGTTGCATCAAATTCTGAAATATCCAATTCAGGGGAAAATCATCATTGTTCATGGAGAATAAGAATATATGGTCAGCCATCTAAATTCCTTCAGATATGTGGAATTAGATGGTGAATTTATTAAAACTCCATTCCAGCACTTTGAAGAAGTCCTGCAAACTGTGGCAGTAAGAAAGGCTGTTTCTTGAATCCCTAAGATTACAAGGCCTCCTCTCAAGATGTCGTCTTTGAAATATGCCAAGGCAATGATAGAAGAAGGTGGGTGCACTATTTGGGGCCAAATCCCAGATATCCCATACAAATATGACAAATTTGTTTTGGGTTTCCCTTCAGGAGCCCAGAAAGTTGTACGCCGCGCTCGTGCCGGAGGACTATCCTTGAAGATCAGCAACCACCAAGTCAGCACTATAGAGGATGATGAAGACAGCTATAACCTGGAGGATTGGATTTTCCCAACTGTCAGTGGAGGGCTCAGCAACTGGGAGGCTAGAGATTTTGTCCCGATCACATTTATCCAACAGTAATTTGTCTTTAAATTTTGTCGGATCTGTAATATTAAAACAATTCATACTCTTAAAACCTTGTGTCTTACCCGAGGCACAATGGTCCATTTGTAAGGGTTATTATCTCATTTCCATATAACATCAATGAATCATGGACGTTTTTTGCATACAAACTTTGTGCTCATTGTTTTTATTTTTTACATTTTCATTATTTTCAATGATAGCTATACTCTTACACACACTCACACTCACAATGCAGGTCTACATCCACTCAGGATCCCATGGGTAACGGTTCTGTTATGTCCTTTTGTGACTCTAAAAATCTAATCTACCAAGCCGAAGACGAAGGTGAGGAAGATTGTGAAGTGCCTTGGGAACTCGCCATGTTACTACAACAAGAAGAGAGGACCATTCAGCCCCATGAAGAACCAGTGGACACAATTAAACTAGAGACCGAAGAAGACAAAAGAGAAGTCAAGGTGGGTGCCAATATAGAACCTAGTGTTAAAGAGCGTCTGATTCAATTGCTACATGATTATGTTGAGGTCTTTTCCTGGTCGTATAAAGACATACCAGGACTTGATGAAGATATTCTGGTACATCGTCTACCTACAAAAGAGGATTACCCAGCGGTAAAGAAAAAGATTCGTGGCATGTGACCAGACATGTCAGAGAAGATCAAAGCAGAAGTCATGAAACAATTCAACGCCAGATTCTTGGTCGTCACCTCCTATCCGCAATGGGTTACCAATGTTGTTCTCGTGCCTAAAAAGTACGGCAAGGTACGAATGTGCGTGGACTACAAAGATTTGAATCGGGCGAGTCCTAAGGATGATTTCCCACTTCCCCACATTGATATTCTAGTTAACAATACGGCACAACACAAAGTGTTTTCCTTCATGGACGGTTTCTCAGGATACAACCAAATTAAAATGGCGCCTGAGGACATGGAGAAAACAACCTTTGTCACACAGTGGGGCATATTCTGCTACAAGGTTATGCCATTCGGGCTAAAGAATGATGGGGCAACCTATCAACGTGCCATGGTAGTTCTATTTCACGACATGATACATCACGAAATAGAGGTCTATGTGGACGACATGATAGCTAGATCTCAAACAGAAGAAGAGAATCTTGATCATTTACAGAAACTGTTTGATAGGCTAAAGAAGTACAAGCTGAGGTTGAACCCAAATAAATGCACGTTTGGGGTGAGGTCCGGTAAACTCATAGGCTTTGTTGTCAGCAATAAAGGTATTGAAGTGGATCCTGCCAAGGTAAAATCTATACAAGAGATGCCTGTTCCTCGTACTAAGAAGGAAATCAGAGGATTCTTGGGACGGTTAAACTACATTTCCAGATTCATTTCTCACCTAACAGCTACTTGTGAACCAATCTTCAAATTACTGAAGAAAGATCAAGTAGTCAAGTGGAATGATGAGTGCCAAACTGCTTTCGACAAGATCAAAGGGTACCTGTAAGAGCCTCCTGTTTTGATGCCACCAGTCGAGGGAAGACCATTGATCATGTATCTAACTGTTTTGGAAAATTCAATGGGGTGTGTAATGGGGAAGCATGACGAGTCTGGTCGAAAAGAGCATGCTATTTATTACCTGAGCAAAAAGTTTACCGATTGTGAAACAAGATATTCACTGCTCGAGAAAACTTGCTACGCTCTGGCATGGGCTGCTTGCCGGCTAAGACAGTATATGCTGACCCATACTACTTTATTAATATCCAAAATGGATCCAATAAAATACATCTTCGAGAAACCTGCCCTCTCTGGGAGAATAGCGAGATGGCAGATGATCCTGACAGAATATGACATACAATATACTACCCAGAAAGCAATAAAGGGCAGTGTACTAGCTGATCACCTTGCTCATCAAGCTGTGGATGACTACCAGTCCAAGAAGTTCGAATTCCCAGATGAAGACATCATGATGGTAAATAACTGTGAAGAATTCAGACCATTTGACGGACCTGAACAAGGATCCCGATGGACCCTGGTTTTTGATAGGGCGTCCAACACACTCGGCAATGGTATTGGTGTTGTACTCATATCTCCTGAAGGATGTCATACTCCCTTTACAATAATACTCTTCTTCAATTGTACAAATAACATGGCAGAATACGAAGCGTGCATTTTTGGTCTCAAAGTTGCCATAGATTTGGGGATCAAATCCTTACATGTATTCGGAGATTCAGCTTTGGTCATTAGCCAGATCAAAGGGGAATGGGACACCAAACACCCTAACCTTATCCCTTCCAAATAACATGTGTTGACATTGATCCCATATTTTGAGAAGATTACCTTCGAGCATTTCCCGCAAGAAGAAAATCAGCTAGCGGACGCACTAGCCATAATGTCATCCATGTTTAAACTTAAATGGGATAATTAAGCCCCCCAGATCACCATTGAATGAATTGATGAACCAGCTCACTATCCCGAGATTAATAATGAAGAAGTAGTGGACCAGCCTTGGTTTCACGAAGTCAAGAGGTATCTCGAGGCTCAAGAATATCCGAAAGGAGCTTCAGTCAATGATAAGAAGTTCTTAAGGAGATTCTCTTCTAAGTTCTTCCTTAGTAATGGAATTCTCTACAAACGCAACCATGACTTTGTGTTACTTCGGTGCATCGACAAGATTGAGACAGAAAAAATCATGGTTGAGTTACATGAGGGCACTTTTGGCACCCATTCCAGTGGGCATACGATGGCAAAGAAAATCCTACGGGTAGGTTATTACTGGTCTACCATGGAAGCAGATTGCTATCAACATTCTCGAACCTGCCATAAGTGTCAGATCTATGCTGACAAAGTGCACGTACCTCCGGTTTCTCTGAATGTCTTGACGGCTCCTTGGCCCTTTACTATGTGGGGCATCAATATGATTGGGGAAATCAAACCAACAACCTCTAATGGACACCGCTTCATTTTGGTGGCCATTGACTATTTCATAAAGTGGGTTGAGTCAGCTTCTTTCGCTTCCGTTACCAAGAATGTTATCGCCCGGTTCATCAAGCAAAATATCATATGTCGGTACGGTATCCCGGAGAGGATTATCACAGACAATGGTACGAATCTAAACAATACTATGATCCCCGCCCTGTGCGAGCAATTCAAGATCCAGCATCACAATTCTTCCCCTTACCGGCCAAAGATTAATGGTGTTGTCGAAGCCGCAAATAAGAACATTAAAAAGATCATACAGAAAATGGAAGTCACGTACAAAGACTGGTATGAGATGCTACCATTCGCTATCCACGGTTATCGTACCATAACACGTACATCAAACGGGGCAACACCCTACTCTCTGGTATACGACATAGAGGTTGTCTTGCCTATTGAGGTCCAGATCCCCTCTTTGAGAATCATGAAGGATGCATGGCTGAATGAAGACGATTGGATCCAGACTCGACTTGATCGACTAAACTTGATTGATGAGAAAAGGCTTACTTCTGTCTGTCATGGTCAGATGTATCAAAAATGGATGATCAAGGCTTTCAACAAAAAAGTCAACCGCCAAGTATATCAAGTCGGGGATTTGGTGATCAAGCGCATCATACTGCCTCAAGGTGTTCCCAGGGGCAAATGGAATCCTACATACGAAGGACCATTGTGTTCAAAAGCATATACTCTGGTGGAGCAATGATCTTAACCACTATGGATGGCGACGACTTGCTGCACCCCGTGAACACAGACATAGTCAAAAGATACTACGCATAAGAGACCCGCTATGTTGACACACCTAGGAAAAACAAGGGCATCCCATCAAACCAAAAAGGTTCGGGCAAAAATTAGGGATATAACAAAAAAAATTTGTACACCTGGCAAGCTGAAAACCCGAAAGGGCGGATTGGGAAAAAAAGGGTATCCCAGTGGATTGAAAACACGAAAGGGCGGTCCAGGCAAAAGTTAAGGAATTAAAGCATATGACCATGTCCTGTTGGATCACCTTACAGACAACCTGCAAACTCGACGGTTCTGATCAATTCAATCAGCTTCGGATAAGGCGACAAATAGATAAGTGCTAAGAGACACGAAGGCTATAGCAGAATGGGAACCCCATGGGATTATTTCACATAGCTATCTTTTCTTTGTATCAAATTTTCACTTTTTACGACAACATTCTCTTACTAGAATGTTTGTCTCATTGTACAAAAATACTTATTCAAAGTCAATACAAAGATATCCCTTTGAAAGTGCAAAACTATCTATTTTTCTTTACTCTTGTGTTTTGTTTACAAAAACGTCCAATGATTTATTTTTGAACATATGCATTTGACATAACTACCATTTACAAATGAACAAAATAAAAAGACAATCACTAATGGCTTTAAGAAATAGGGAAATATATTTAAGCTATTCCATAAGATCCCCAGCAGTGTGCAGTTTAATCCCCAGCGGGAATAAAACTTGCAGTTATCACTCCCCGTTAGAAGTTGCCAAATTTCTCAGGATTTCCCAACAGGATTTCACAAGCAGTACACGGCGTTTCCCTTTCAACAGCGGGAATTCATCAACACTTTAAAACATGAAGACTTGCACTCTGTATCCTCAGCAACAGTCGGGGATTTATTTTCCCCAATTCAAGCAAGCAGTGCAGCAGATTAGCTCACATACGCATACATCACATCCATATATCATAAACATTGATAACACGAATGTATGTATCACAATCTCATTATACCATGCATTTCATACTACATGACATTGCATATTAGCAAACATTTTACCCTTTTCAGGGTAAGGTTAATCAATATCTACCATTAACAATGTTCAAAGGCCTTTTAGATACAGTTTAGATACGCTCTAGACACGGATGCCATTCTGATACTCATTCAGATTCAATCTTCAGATACAGTTCAGATACGCTTCAGACACGGATGCCATCCTGATACTCATTCAGATTCGATCTTCAAATATAGTTCAGATACGCTCCAGACACGGATGCCATTCTGATACTCATTCAGATTCAATCTTCAGATACAGTTCAGATACGCTCCAGACATGGATGCCATCCTGATACTCATTCAGATTTAATCTTCAGATACAGTTCGGATACGCTCCAGACACAGATGCCATTCTGATAGTCATTCAGATTCAAATTTCAGACACAGTTCAGATACACTCCAGACACGGATGCCATCCTGATACTCATTCAGATTCAATCTTCTGATACAGTTCAAATATTCTTTAGACATAGATGCCATTCTGATACTCATTTAGATTCAGTTGTCAGATACAGTTCAGATACGCTCCAGACTCGGATGCCATCCTGATACTCATTCAGATTCAATCTTTCAGATATGCTCCAAGACACGGATGTCATTCTAATACTCATTCATATTCAAATTTCAGATACAGTTCAGATACGCTCTAGACACGGACTCCATTCTGATGCTCATTCAGTCTCAACTTAGAGATACGTTTCAGCAATCATTTATGAATGGAATCTAAAAGCCCATCTCCAACAACTTTCCACCATCCCTCCAAATTTCATCTTTAAGCCCATTCCCTATACCATCAATAGTCACATCACCGAGTGCAAATTTCTGGGCACTCTAATGTCCAATCATCTTCCACCTTCAAGTCACGAATGGCAAAACTCGCCAATCTAACTCTTCAGGCTTAAGAAGATTGAACAGGGGCAGCTGTTGTACCCCAAAATTTTCCCTCTTATTTATCAAGAATTTTGTCACAAGATCTCCTTTGGCTCAAGACTGCACTAGGGTTGATCAGCTCAAGACACCTCCTTAAGCACTGATGACCAAAATTAGGGTTTAAGATTGCCCAAGTATATTTGAACTTCCAAGGCCCCATATGACTTTCATGGATCATTATGGACTCTCAAGATTACTCATGTCAAGTTTCAAGCCTTGGATCACACTTTTGCTCAGTCAATTAAGCAGTTGACCTAAAAATCAGCTGTATTGGGGAAAAAGTCAACTATGGCCAATTTACAGTCAAACTTCATAATTTTTTATCCACATCAACATTATAAACTCATATGTATCATTTGATAGAGTTTGGACCATAATTCCTCAAGAAATTTGATCAAATCTTCAAAAGGGAAAAATGGTCAAAATTAGGGTTTTGACTGGGAAAGGGCAATTTCTGATTTTTAACTTAACAAATGATCAATTGGTTTAAGACATGATCTCAAGAGTCCAATTGCATCATTTTGACCTAATGACATGGCTCAAAACATTTCTCAAGTCTAATGGATTGACAAATGAATTTGCAGTCAACAGATCAAAAGTCAATTGTATACTGAAAAGTCAAACTTTGACTTTTTGGTCAAAATCAAATGTCAAAGATCACAATTCATCAAAACATGTCAAAATATGAACCTTATTCTTCAAGAAATCAAAAATTCAAGATTTCATTTTGAAAAGTTAAAATTTTCAAACTTAGAAATTTTTCTAAGTGTTGAAAATTTCTTATTTTTTCACAACTTTGAGCAAACTTTTCACCATGATGCAAGCTGATTCAAAAGAAAATTCCAACATGAAAGTTTTAGATCTCCATGAAATATACAAATTTGCTTTACACAACTCCTTCCAAAAGTTCTAGGATCTCAAGTTATAATTTTAAGAACACATGGTCATAAAACAAAACAATTACTGAAATTTTGCCCTAATTTGGTCAGGATTTTGATCCAACTTCATGGCACTCTTTCATATAGTTACAAGGGGAATTTTCAAAACTTATTAAAATATGGGTTGTATAGCACATTGCAAGATTTCCAAAATGTCCAATAACTCCTTGAGATCATTTTTGAGTAGGGAGAATCGAAGAGATGAAGTTAGGGTTTTATCACATGAATTACAAGTCATTTTGTGATGAACAAATTCAAAATTCAAACTTATGCTGCATTACCTCTACTTTGCAGGCCTAAAACTTGTTAGGCACTCCATAATTAATTGCTTGCATAGCTGTTAGAGGTCTCATTTCAAGCATTCAATGCAAGGCCATGCTTTATATCCATTTTGGGAAGAAAGTGCACATTACCATTTTGGTAAAGTGACTTTTTGCCCAAAACTTGTTCTTGAGCCTTAATTTTGTTCTCTTCTGATCATACAAGTCCCATAACTCATAATAAACTTGTTAGACACTTACAATCACTCAGCCCATGCTTGTACTTCCCCTTGAAACTTGTTTTCCCACTTTTCTTGAAAATCAAGTAACATAGCAAATAGCTTGTAACTTGTACTTCTGACTTTCAAAACCACTCAAGACCTTTTGTTTATACATACACAAGCCATTTGCCACAAATTCCACGCATGCTTAAGCCCTAAAAACACCTAGAACATAGAATCACCAAAAACACTTCAAAACTTGTCATTTTTGAGTTTTGAATCCAATCTCCAAATTTGCTCGTGCGTTTCTTGGCCTTTTACTTTCAGAAGCTTCTAAACAACATATATAAACAACCCCAATACCTGCAACACCACTGTAACACCTCCATCATCATCCAACGTTTTCAAAAATAGCACCTTGCACCTTGACTTCTCCAGAACTCCTCAGATACTTTCAGATCAAGCTAAGCATCCCATTAACTTCCTGGGAACTTGAGGAAGCTAACCCAATCATTGGAACTCACTGAAAGCTACCCAAACTCCAAACCCGATACCCTCTTGCAAGGTAAGTTTTCTGAATTTTGAACTCTTCATACAGGCATCACTAATGGTTTATTTGTGAATGAAAAATGTAGATATCATTTCCTTAAAGCTAACCATGTTCATAGTTTTCATTAATTTTGCTTGAGCTTAGAGAATTTTAAGATTGAAGTTTCTGAAATTTTTAGGGTTCAGATTAGGGCCATTAAAAATCATGCTTGTCTTTGATCTATAATTTTATTGCTTTGTATTTCTGAAACCGTGAGGAAATTTGCTACAAGTTTCCTGTTTACACTTTTCATTTTTGTTGAGAATTGATCAAGATACAGAGACTCTGGTTGGGCGTGAGGTTGAAGATGAAGTTTAGGCCATGTACTTGTTTACTATCATATATTTATGGTTTTGATTATATAAACGAATGTATAGCCACCCAGTGGTAGAAGCACGTGCCTGTGACTAGAGGGACCTGGGTTCGAGCCCCAGTGGTACCATTTTGGACTTTTTACATTTTTCACACATTCTGATTTTTTTGGACAGGCACCTGGGCCTCCCTTAGGCCTTTTTGTTTTTTTCTTACTGTTAACCCCCTTACAGGCTATCCACACCCCTGGCCCATTTTATTTTTCTTTTTTCTTTTTTTTATTTATTTGTTTTCTTAAATATTTTACTAATACTAAAAAATCATAAAAAAATATAAAAATATTAGATTTATATTTTGACATAGTTTTGTTATTTTTTTACACAAAAAATTATTTTATTTAATCATACTTTATCTACTTCACTAATTATTTTGTAAATTTAATTAAAAAACTAGGGTTTTAATTATTTTCTTTTACACATTTTAAATATATTATTGTAATATTTAAAAAGACCAAAAATATTTTATAACACTATAAATTATTTTTAAGACAAAAATACCAAAAATATACTTTTCTTATAAACTTAATTTCTTTTTAATCAATTAATAGATTAGGGTTTTATTTAATTTATTTTCCTAGTAAATTTAAGTTTTACTTTTAATTAATTATTTTTCTTTTAGTTAATTAGGTTAAAAGAAAATCCCTTTTCCTAAAAAAATCCAAACAAAATATCCATTTACTTTACAGTCACATCCTGGTATATTTATTCATTTGGTACATTATTTATTTCAATTCTTGTATAAATTCAATATGGTTGTAATAGATAATTAGGCTTTATTTTCTTGCAATCCCCATTTATAATATGTACCCCCTCCCACAAGTATTTTAATAATGTAGTAATTTTAAATTCCTCAATTTGTCGCTTTATATACAAATGCTAGTAATTAGGGTTTGTATGGAAAGACTAAAAACCATGTTTCCTTTCAAATGATCTTAGTCCCTAAAAGAAATGCTAAGATACCTTGCAACATTGCTAATCATGGTTATACGATGACCCTCGCCCGTCCCGTTTACATCCAAATATAGGGTTACTTACCAAATCAATGGTAAGATAACAATCTCAAAGGAAAAAAGAAAGATGAACATGAAAGAATTTTGAGTAGGTAGAATGCTCCTAGTAACTTGCTCAATTTCAAAACAAAACATCCTTGCTATTTTAAAAACAAACACCTACACTTTCAAAACATCTTACAAAACTTGAAAACATTTTCAAAAGATCAAACACTTTGTATACATTCTTACGAATGAGAATCATTATAAAGTTTGCCTAAACAATGGAATCTTTACAAAATACTTTCAAAAACCACACAAAGCATATTTTCAAACAAAAATAAATGATCTAGCAAGTAATTAAGAGCCCATGGAAAACCAATGATGAAAAGGGTGCTAATACCTTCCCTTTTCATAATCTACCCCCCGAACTCAAGAAAACATCTCAAAGGTCTTTCCTGTTCTTTTCAGCCTTTCCTTTTGGATAAAAGAAAAGTCGATGGCGACTCTTGCTACCCGCAACATTTTCGATCAAACGCAAAACAATCAAATCAGTTCTCCCACCGTATCACACCTTCCCTTTGCATAACCAACCCCCGAACTTAGATTCTCTCCCCCTCTTTTTGGGTTATTCGCTCTTTTCCCATTCCTTTGGAAATAATAAAGCGTGGTGGAGATATTTTTATTTGATCTATGTGAGTCAAGTCAATCCAATGGCTTAGTCTCAATATTTCTACCGCTACAGAAAAAAATAGCGAATTTACTGGGTAAAGATCGACCTATTGCTGGTCCATCCCTAAGTGGGTTGAGCCTATCTTTGTTTATTTGTGTATATGCTTTTAATTATTGTATATTATATGCTATATATATATATATATATATATATATATATATATATATATATATATATATATATATATATATATATATATATATATATATATATATATATATATATATATATATATATATATATATATATATATATATATATATATATATATATATATATATATATATATGTTTGTTTGGACTTTCTTGGTTTTCAAGGTGCTTGGTGATTTCTCATAAGTCCTATACCCGGACTTGGGCAAACTTAAGATAAGACGAGGGGTATCGTCATGTTATCTTTGAGGGAGTAATTCGAAAAAAGGAGACATGAGATCCCCCACCCAATGGAGGCCCTTTGACTGTAGTGTCGTTTACTGAGTAATCGGGAAGACGTGTTGCTTTCAACCTGGGAGCCTGGTGAAACCGAGGACCGTAGAACCTTTAACCCATCTTGGCCTTTTAGGTTTAGTGCGAAAGCTATGACGGAGTAATTCGGAAATGTTTGTCACGCAATACTACGCTCGGATGAGTTTTTCTTGATAATATTGCTAATTACCGAGTCAATCGGGAAGTTGGTAATATCTGAAGAAAGGATATAGGCTCTAGGAACCTCTTATAACCTTGTTCGGCAAGTGATAAACTTTTAGACCATACCCTGTGGGTAGTACCTTTGACCTCATGCTCGCGACGTTGCATTATGCATTCATGCACCCATGAGCATCTTATAAAAAAACATTCTATTTCAAGGGACTTAGAAGTGTTATCTTTGTGAATATCTAAGGTATTTTTTGACCATGGATTCTGGAAAAAGAAAGACCGGGAAGTACAGTTTCAAAAAATATCAAGATAGATGAGTTGATGAGTATGATTCCCGAGATTGAGAGTTCTACAGATTTCTGGAGGAAGTATGGGTCTATCATTTCTCTTATGAACATTAGTATGAAGAAGGGTATTCTTTCGACTTTGGTCCAGTTTTATGATTTGATGTATCGATGCTTTACTTTCTCTGATTATCAGTCGATGCCTACATTGGAAGAGTATTCTTATTTACTGGGTTTACCTATTACCAATCGTGTTCCTTTTACTGGTTTGGAGAGGGAGCCAAAATCTCATGAGATTACTGCTTTGATCCATTTGGGGAAGTCTGAGGTTGAAGCCGGCATGTCTACCAAAGGAGGGATTAGAGGATTACTCGTTCAGTTCTTGTTAGAGAAAGCTTGCTACTTAGCTAGGATGAAGAGAATGGTTGTTTTTGAGGCCATCTTTTTTCTACTTGCTTATGGATTGTTCTTATTTCCCAATGTTGACAAATTTATGGATATCAATGCCATCAGGATCTTTATGATTAGAAAACTAGTCCATACATTATTGGGTGATGCTTATTATTCTATTCATCTTTGAGATTCATACCATAGAGGGATGGTCATTTGTTGCACGCCTTAGTTGTATCAGTGGTTTATTTCTCACTTACCTAGGTCTGATGCTTTCTGGGATGTCAGGAAGGAACCTCGTTGGGCTCCGAAGATTATGGCCCTCACTCATTCGGATATTGTTTGGTATCATCAGGCATACTATGATGTAGATATTATTGATAGTTATGGTAGTTTCCCTAATGTACCTCTTCTTGGTACAAAGGGAGGAATTAACTACAATCTCGTTCTCGCACGATGACAGCTTGGACATCTGATGAGGGATAAGCCAAATAATATTCATCTGAGTGGTTTCATCCTTAAAGAGGGAGGAGTTCATAAGGAATCTAAAGAGTAGGAAGGACTTGGGACCTAGAGGCGTTGTTTATTTGGAGCCTTATCATCAGTGGGTACAAGCAAGAGATATTCAGTTGAAGATACTATATTCCGGTGAAGCACCTATGCTTGATATGTTTATGAAGAACACTCATCCCTTTTTGGATGATGTGGAAGAGCTTCAGCTTGCTCTGGTGAGGATGCAGCAGGAAAAGGAGGCTTGGAAGAATAAGTGTCAGACTTTAGAGGTTTCCTATTGAACAGACTTGAAGGAGAAAGATGACTTGATTGAGATTCTTGAGAGTCGTGTTGTAGAGACGATGGAGAGCCAGAGGATTTATTTTCCTCTAGAGCTCAGTCAGGATCTTGTTCTCACTTCCTAACTCTGATGATTGGAAAGAGGTCGCCGACAGGTATGAAGAAGAGAACAAGCGGTTGAAGGCTCAGATTACAAGACTCACAGGGAAGCGTTAGTGTGTGGAGAGATCTTCATCAGCTCTGCTTTCTTAGGATCTTAGGTTCTTATCCTATCTTGTACTTTGGATTATTGAAACTTGTACTAAAAAGTTGTAATCCGTTTTGAAGTTATTATAATGAGATTTTCAGTATTTCAAATGTGTTAGTACTTTAATATTTGCAAATTGTCCATAAATCTTTGAGTTCCTCGAAATATTAATAGTAAAATAAATAATGTGAATTAGATATCATGCATCATAATGTACATACTTCTTGAATTCCTTTTGATACCCAGGTGTCTTACTGAGCTTCTTTACTTCATTCAGCAAGTTGTCTCACCAGTACAATACTCGGGCCAATTTCAGAAGGAAGATGGATAATTTAGAACAAGAGAATCAAGATTTGCGCAAACAAGTTTCTGCTCTGAAGGCCGGTATGTCCAATCTCACTACTTTGATAGAATCATTGGTGGCTGCTCAGAATCAGCCATCACTTGCTCAGCCTTAATAGACAATGGTTAATTCCGAAGCTCCGACAATTCCTGTTTCTGCTGCTCTAGCCACTATTGTTCAAAATCGTATGCCTCATGGTTATCCGTAGGGAATTCCAGAGAACTTCATAGCAGAAGGTTATAATCAAGATGCCAAAGTTTCTCCACTTGCTCTGGCTATTGCTGATCCTGCACCTTCTATGGTGCATATTACTCCTGCTGCTAGAAATGAGATTCATTATGCTACACCTCCTTCGGTGAATGTTGTACCATTTGCTAATGACAAAGTTTGCTGCCCTAATTTCCACCAAGTTAAAGCTTAGGTTTCTATGATTGAATGAACGATTTTAAGGATCAGTTTGATAAGATGCAGAAAGAGTTGAAGGCCCTCAGAGGAAAAGAATTGTTTGGGCAGAATGTGAATGATCTATGTTTGGTTCCAAATGTGAAAATACCTACAAAGTTCAAAGTACCGGAATATAAGAAGTACAGGGGTAATACTTGCCCACGTGCTCACTTAGTGATGTATGTGAGAAGGATGTCTACTCACACCGATGATCAACGGCTGTTGATTCACTTCTTTCAAGACAGACTGACTGGTGTCGCACTCAAATGGTACATGAGCTTGGATAATGCCAATATTCATACTCTCAACGATTTTGGTGAAGCGTTTATTACACAGTACAAATACAATGTGGACATGGTGCCTGGTCGTGATCAACTCAGGGCCATGGTCTAGAAAGACAATGAGTCATTTAAGGAATATGCACCGAGATGGCGTGAAGTAGCCGCCCAGGTGATTCCTCCAATGGAAGAAAAAGAAATGATGAATATTTTTCTGAAGACTTTAGGTGCATTCTATTATGAAAGAATGGTGGTGAGTGCACCAAGTGATTTTACCGAGATGGTGTGAATGGGCGTTCGCTTGGAAGAAGCTGTTAGAGAAGGTCGCTTGACAAGAAGTGAAAAATTGGCAGTGTGAAAAAACCATCATATGGGTTTGCTAAAAAGAAAGAAGGAGAGACGAATGTTGTTATTCAAGAGATAAGGGGTAATCCTTCTAGAAGAAATCATCAGTGCCATCAATAGCTTGCTTCGGTAACTTCAGTTAATAATGCAGCTCCAACCACAGTCGCTTACCAGAGACCAGCCCCTCAAGGAAATCAAGGGAAGAATCAGAGGAGAGAGGATTTTGAATCTATCCTCATGAGTTATGCAAAATTACACCTAGCTTTGGTTCAGAAAAATTTGGTCTAGACCAGGCCACCCCCTATTGTACCATCACCTTTACCTTGGTATTATAAGGCAGATCAGACGTGTTCTTTTCATCAGGGAGCACCAGGGCACAATGTGGAAAACTGTTATCCTCTGAAATTTGAGGTACAAAAAATGGTGAGATCTAGCCTTTTGTCCTTTAAGGATGGAAGCCCTAATGTAAAAGATAATCCTCTGCCAAAGCATGGAGGAGCAAATGTTGTCAACATGGTTGTTGGTTGTCCAAGGGACTTCTGGATTTATGATATCAACTTGGTCAGAGGAGACTTGGTAAAGATGCATGTAGACCTTTGCGAGTTTAGTTATTATACACATGACCATGCTGGTTGTGTTATCTACAATATTGATATACAAGGGTGTGATAAGATAAAGGCTGATTTGCAAGAAATGATGGATGAAGGCCTCATCCATATAATCAGGCCTAGGGTAGAATACAAGGAAGAAGTGAACATGGTCTTTGGATGTCTTGGAGAATTCCGGATCTTTGACATGGACCATATGAATGATAATTTGGTGCAATTTCACACTACCTTCTGCCACATAGAAGGTTAGGAAGAACACCACAGTGGGTCTTGTCGAGTTTGCTGTAGAGATTCTTGAGGTTGTTCCATTGTAAGAAGAGGTATTCAGTTGTTATTGGATAATGGCACTATCAAGGTGTCAGGCCAAAGAGATGATTACCCCTAGGTTAATGTGATTGAAGATTGCTTGGCCGAGACAGTGTCGAATGATGAATATGATTCTGCCGAGGAATTATTTTCCTCAGACAAAGATATATTCTCCGATGATGATACTGCAATGACCAAATTTTCTAAAGAATGGGTGAATGTAATTGTGCCTTGTTTCAATGATTCCACCCATGTTGATATTGAATATTGTATCAAACCAGTTGTTGCGCCAGTAGTTATTTTCTTGCCGGGTCATGTTCCTTACAAATCAGACAAAGTCGTATCGTACAAGTACAATGCTACAATTTTAAAGGATGGTGTGGAAATTCCCATCCAGCCTTTGTCTAATATCGAGAATATTGTTGAGGCCAGTAGAGTGACCCGTTGTGGTCGTGTGTTTGCACGTGTTATTCGAGGATATGATAGTAATGGTAAGAAGGTTATTGAAAGTGTTGAAAATAAGAAACCAGCAGGGGAGTCCCGTGGTACTACTCTTGAGAAAGAGGTGGATGATATATTGAAGATTATCAAGATGAGCGACTACATAATTGTAGATCAGTTGTTGCAGACACCTTCAAAGATATCAATTCTGGCCTTGTTGAAGAATTCTTCTGCCATAAAGAATTTTTAATGAGGGTGTTGGATCAGGCCTTCGTGGAAAGTGATATGCCATTAGAATAATTCAGCAATGTGGTAGGTAATATTACATCTAGTAATAACCTAAGTTTCAGTGATGACGCATTGCCTGATGAAGGAAGGAATCACAATCAGGCTCTCCATATCTCCATGAACTGTAAGAAAGATTCATTTTCAAATATGCTGATTGATAATGGGTCCGCCTTAAATGTCATAACGAGGAGCGCGCTGATGAAGCTGAAATATCAAGGAGCTCCCATGCGCCCAAGTGGCATAATTGTAAAAGCTTTCGATGGATTAAGGAAGTCTGTTATTGGGGAAGTGGATCTGCCTATTCACGTAGGCTTGCACGTTTTTCAGATTACTTTCCAAGTCTTGGATATTGTGCCTGCATAAAGCTGTTTACTGGGACGACCATGGATACATGAGGCAGGGGCTGTGACTTCAACTCTAAACCAAAAGCTGAAGTTTGTGCGTGAAGGAAAAGTGATTATCATAAATGGAGAGAAAGCGTTGTTAATATCTCGTTTATCTTCTTTCAGTGTTGTAGAAGTAGATGAAGCTGCTGTTGGAACTCAATTCCAAGCTTTGTCCGTTGATAACGTAAGGGAGAATGAGAATTATATGGCTTCATTCAAAGATGCTCAGCAGGTTGTGCATAATGGCTCTAGTAAAGTATGGGGGGAGATTGTTGACCCGCCAGCAAACAAGAACATGTTTGTTTGGTATTTTCTATGAAGAATGGTAAAGGTGAGAATTTGAAGTCGAAGACTGCTCTGGGCAAGTAATAAGATATTTTCCACAATAGAGGTTTCCATCATCCAACTGTTTCTAGAATCAATGCTATTGTGGAGGATGAAGAAGAACAGGAGATGCCGAATTATGTGACACATGGAGTCAGAGTTCAGAACTGGGTCACTATTGTTGTTCCCTCTTGCATCCATGTCTCAAAGTAATTTGTTTTTGGTAATCTTTGCAAAAAGCTTTCACTCTGCCCAAGGTGAAATTTAATATTGTATGGGCTTATCTGTTTGCTTTTTGTTGTACCCCAAAATTTGCTCTCCCATATTCCTCAAGATAGGTCAAGAATCATCTCCCAATGGTTCAAAATGGCTCAAGGGTTGTACAGTCAGACCACCTCCTAAGACAGCTGAAATTAGGGTTTTGGTTCTTTCAAGGAATTTTGGGCTCTCAATGGTTCAATCAAGTCTCATAGGCCTATATACATTCTCAAGCACCTACATACCAAGTTTCAAGACTCACAGTGCCAATTTGCACAGTCAAAAGTTCCATTTGATCCACAGTCAACTACAAGGGAAAAATGGTCATTTTGCAGTCAAAAGTCAGAATTTTTGGTCAACATCTTATTTTGAGTTCGTAATCATCATTTGATCAATTCTTGATCATGATTCCACAAGAATAACTCAAAAATCATCAAGATGCAAAAAGTTACTATTTTTGGATAGTAGAAAAGTCAATTGTATCTTGACCAGGGCATAACTTTTTCATGGTTTGTCAGAAAAATTCCATCTAAAGCTCATTTTGAAGGGGATGCAATTTCCTACAATCCATCTTCACACTCAAAGTTCAAGAAATGCTCTCACAAAAAGTTACCAATTTTTACATTATAGGTCAAATTCAAAAGTCAACAAATGTACACTTTGAGTCAAAGGCCATAACTTGAGATTGGTAAATCCAAATGACATGGGACCAAAGGCATTGGTTAGAGGACTTCAAGCGCTTTCCAAAATGTCCAAGAACATGGTCATATGATCAAAATTGAGCAAGTTGTGCATTGGAGAAGTTGGGAAATTTTCATGAATTTACAAAAGTCAACTTTTCTCAAAACACTTTATTTTTGCTAATGGGCCTCAAATCTCTTCTTGAAACTTCACCCATGACCTATGCACGACCCATCAAGATTAATTGGATTTATTTTCTTATTTTTATTGATTAATTGGATTTTTAATTGATATTAATTCATTTAATTAATTTAAATTATAGGAAAATAGAAGATTTGATTTTTTAAATCAACTTGTGAAGCAAATCTGATCAAAACATGCTGGAAAATTCGTGCACAAGTCAAAGATATCAAAAAATCCAATTTTGGCAAGTTTGTTCAATAATGAAAATCAAGAATATTTGATTTTTCAATCAAGGATTCAAACATCAATGCAATGGATATTGGCCCAGCTTTTTGACCTAGTTTGTTTCCCTTATACATAAGCAAGCTAACCCTGACCTAGTACACGATTGAAAACTGCAGAAACCACCCTGTCCAATTTCAAGAAATTCCAAGAAAACTCAAAACTGATTTTTGCATCCTAGGCTAATTCAAGGTGTTTAACCATTCTAATATATTGCAGGAGGTCCCAGGAACGTTTTGCAATCCAATTCAGGCATCAAATCTTAAAGAATCAAGAAATACAGTGCCACGGTTTGCACTTATATTTCATAATCGTGTCTCCTAATTCATGAGCATTTAACATGTTTTAGTGATTGTTTTGCATTGCTAGGGACCATACGAAGCTAATGGTATAATTGAATTGAACTGAAACGCCCAGAATCGAAGAATGCCATGACTGATTTTTTAGGGTTCTTGAGCTTTAAATTAGGGCTTTCTGAACCAGGCAAAATTAGGACTCATGAGATACATGACTGAACTCGTGTGGCCAAGACGAACAAGCCCAATACTTCGCGAAATATTTATATGCACTGTGCTTCTAATCGCTATTTTCCGTGCAGATGAATAGTGGAGGTTAAAAACCCTCGCTATCTCATTCTAAAACATACAGAAAAACGAAGAAGACGATGACGTGTGGGCAGTTGATTCGCGTGTTTGAAAAAGCGCGCATTTTATTTTTATTTACAGCATCTTGAATTGTTTGTATATATAATAATTGTTCATTATCCAAATAATAAAAGAATGCAGGTGGTTGAGTGGTAAGCGCGCTGGCCTGGAAGCATTGGGACCTGGGTTTGAATCCCAATTCCCCCAAACGCTTATTTAATTTTTCTCTTCAGATATTCCTATGCTATGCCCAGGAGATGTTCTACCATATGTCTCAAGTACTCAGGCGCCAGATGTCTTCAGATTGAAATCCAATGGCCTAGATGGAAGGACTATCATGGTCCTTAGTCAACACACGCGTGGATGATCTCAGAGTCAAAGCAGGCTTGAGTATTGATGGGCCACAAATTTCCAAACACACCTCCTAATTTGGGCCAGCACCCCCTGGGTTTATTTCCTTTTCTCTTTTTATTTTTTAATTAAATTGTTTTAATCTAATTTTTCAATTAACTACTAACTAAAAACAATTAACATTTTTTTTAATAAATTCAGAAAACCTAAAAAATATAATATTTTTATTTATTAAATTTAATTAGTTATTTTTGTAAATAAATAAATAATTAATTTGTTTAGTGTTAATTAGGTCAATTTTAACTTTTTACAATAAATAAAATCAATGTAGAATTAGGTTAATTAATATGTTTAATTACTTTTATTTATTTCCTTGAAACATAAAAAAACTCAAAAAATATTTCTTTCTTTTAATTAATTAATTAGCTTAGGTTTAATTAAGTGCAAAATAACAAAAAAAAAACTCTTTCTTTCTCAAAAAAAGGGTCAAAACCCTAAAACATTCCGATTCAATTTTTTCTCGCGCGTGTGATTTTTGATTCCTATTATTTTTGATTCATTATTATGTAATTGTTCCGAGGATGTAATAGCTTTAATTAGGATCTTTTTATCTCTTTTATTTATTTCCCGCAATTTACTTTTTCAAGGGTTTGTTTTTGGCGATGTAAATACCCGACGCCTTGTAATAGCTTAGTTTTATTTTCCGCAACTATTAACTGCTAGATGTATGTTAACTAGGCTATGCATGACAAGACTTATCTTAAAATAGAATCAATCGTAGCTCACCATAACATGTACAAAGATAACATAATTGAAACCTGACACACTCGCAAATGCCACTCCTAGGGTACGCCTCACTTGGTTGCCTCGACGTGGTCATTGAGTATAGGGTGTTTTAGAGGTCTCCCTCCTGTCTAAAGATCAAAGTTGCCTCGGAACGGTTGCCTCGATAAAAAGTGATCTAGGACATTAGGGTTACCGCTAAGGCGTCCTACCATTGCTTTAGTGACCACATGTCCCTATAATCGAATTGACCCTAAAACTCCAACGACGGTGCTACCTACTTCTCAATAGTGGGATAGTACTGTCTAAAGGACATTTACACAACTGAATTTCTTTTGAGTAGGTAGAGGTTCTCAAGTACTTTCTCTTTCAAAAATAAAACAACTTTTTGCACTTACACCTTTCAAACAAAAGTTTTCAAACAACACTTCATACACTCTTTAGGACAGACACAAGAGTTAAATCGAAGTTTTCAAACAAAACTCTTTTCAAAACCCACAAACACAAGAAAAGCAAAACTTTTTGAAAACATAGTGAGCAAGTACCTAAGAGCCCGTGGATAACCACGGATAGAAAGGGTGCTAACACCTTCCCTTTCTATAATCTACCTCCCGAACCCGAGAAACATCTCGAAAAGGAATTTTGCTGTGCTTTTGTCCTTTACTTGTTGGAGAAAATAAAAGACGGTGGCGACTCTTGATTACCGCTACATTTTGCGAAACGCAAACGCGAACCAACATTCCAAAACAGTCAGTTCTATTCCCACCGATCACACTTTTCTTATTAAAATCATAAGTAAAAGTTGTCTTTGATTCTCAAATTGTGTTTTTACTTTCTGATTTTTCTTGGAAAAATGGTAATTGTTGTACCCCAAAATTTGCCCTCCCATATTCTTCAAAGATTTGCCAAGTCAAGCTTCAAAATCTCCCCAAGGGTTGCACATTGTAAGGGCCTCCTAAGCAGTCAAAACTAGGGTTTTTATTCTGATCAAGAAGTTGAAGTTTCCAAAGGTCCAATCAAGTCTCATATGCCTACAAATATGGTCAAGCATCCTCATACCAAGTTTCAAGGCTTTCAGTACAAAATTGCACAGTCAAAAACCCTAATTGCACTACAGTCAACTGTAGGGGCAAAATGGTCATTTGACAGTCAAAAGTTCAAATTTTTGGTCAACATATCATTTTGAAGCCACAAACATCATTTGATCAATGCTTGATCACGATTCTCAAAATTTGGCTCAAAAATCATCAAGATGCAAAAGTTTCCTTATTTGGACAGCTGAAAAAGTCAACTATAAATTGACCAGGGCATAACTTTCACATGGATTATCAGAAAAATTCCATCCAAAGCTCATTTTTAAGAGAAAGACATTTCCTACAACTCATCTTCATACTTCAAGTCCAAGAAATGCTCTCACAAAAAGTTATCAATTTCAACATTATAGGTCATTTTCAAAAGTCAACAAAAAGGGACTTTAAGTCAAAGGCCATAACTTGAGATTGGTAAATCAAACTGACATGGGACCAAAGGTATTGGTTAGAGGACTCAAAGACCTTTCCAAAATGTCAAAGAACATGAGCAAAGCTTAAAAATTGAGCAAGTTATTCCTTGTGGAAGTTGGGAAATATTTGGATATTTTGAAAAGTCAACATTGATTCAAATGACCTAAAATTGCTAATGGGCCCATTTTTCTTCCATAATTCATCATCCCAAGCATGTGCACGACCACTTGGCCCAAAGGGAAGTGTTTCTTCATTTTTTATTTATTTATTTGAATTTTTATTTATAATAATTCATTTAAATCAATTAAATATATGAAAAATATTTAACTTAACCTAACAAATCTTTTTTCACATGTAATCTACTCAATAATTCGTGTGAAATCAAATAGGGAAGGATTTGGAGAGAATTGATCTTAATTGGTACAAAAACACATGGAAAAGATTGAAAAAGATCCTAGAAAATCAAATTTCCAAAAACCATGAATGCAATTGATTTGTTCTGTTTTTCTAAACCTAATTCATTACTACATATGCAAGGATCACAACCCTAGTGCCATTACACACGCAGCTGCTGAGAAACCTGGAAAACAAAGCTTGAATTTTTGTTAAAAAACTCAAAACTGAAAATCAGGTTTTAGGTTGATTCAAGGCACAAGACCTATCGCAAAAGCTTCCTCGTGTCCTCCTGAAGCTAACTGGATCACTTTCCAACCTTCATAAGCCCGGAATTGGTACAATGGAGTAAAACTGTTTCAAATAAAATTCACAATCGTGCATCTTCATTCATGCGTTTATTGCAAGTTTTAATATGTGATTTACATTCCTTATGCTATTCTGAAGCTAACCCATGTGTTTGATTGAATTTTTATGCACCCTACGCGATTATACCATTGTCAATTTCTAGGGTTTACAGGACCTTGGATTAGGGCTTTTAAAATAAGGAAAAATTGAGACCTGGGACCTTGACCATTGAAACGAGCGCGTCTGGATGAAGAGAATCCATGTGTCGCGCCCAATTTATGAGCGTTCCATGGCTAATCGTTATTTTCTTGTATAGTGTCTTAGGCAACGCGTGAAAACCGTTGCCAATGTTTTGTGTATTTCAGGAAAAATAAACACAACGAAGAAGATGGTGTGGTGGCATAAGCTGGTTGGTCAATTCAAAAGTTCGCGCGAAGAAAAGAACACGTTAACGCGTTTGTTTTATTATGTTTGTTTATTATATTAATTACAGAAAAGCAAATTGGTTCAGCTGGCAAGCATAAGGATGGGTAAAGTACATGACCTGGGTTCGAGCCCCAGGTCTTCAATATTCCCATATTGTTTTTCAATAAGAATTCACGTGCAGGTTCAATATCAAAGCACATCGTGCACCTTCAGAATCCAACGTCCACGCGTCCAATGGAATCAAATCAAAGGCGCAGATTGGAGGAATACCATAGGCTTGAGTCAACGCATATGCACGTGTCCAGCAAAAGTCCAAACAGGCCAAAATAAATGGGCCAGATTACTAAACTTTAACCTCCATGTTGGGGACTACAACCCCCCTAGGTTTGCTATTTTGAATATTTTCTTTTGCATTATTTTATTTTTATTTTAATTATTAGTTTAAATTAATTATTTTCACAACATATAAAAAACATAAAAATCAGAAAAGGGAAAAATATAATAAATATTTTATTTTAGTATTTTCTTAAATAAATTTGCATGTAATTAAACTTAGTTAAATTAGGTTTTAATTTTAATTCTTTTAACAAAAATCTAAAAAATGTAGAAATAAGGTTAATTAATAATTTTTCATCCTTTTTATTTTTCTTTCATGATAATCAAATATTTAATATTATTTATTTTATTTATTTTTATAATTAAATTTGTATATAAAAATTAGGGTTAATTTAGGTTAAAATTCAATGTTTTCTTAATAAATTAAAAGCCACTAGAATTAAGGTTAGTCTTTATTTTAATTAATTCTTTTTTTGTATTAAATCCTAAAACACTAAAAAATACCAAAAAAACAAGTTCTTTCTTTCTTTTAATTTTAATTAATTCCTCATTACTTTAACTTTGCAAAAAGGGTCCAACGCCCTCGTTCTTAATTTCTTATTAATTCGCATACTTATTTTATTTCGTTTAAATATTTATGTACTTCTCCCAAAGCCGTGTAATAATTTGCTCGCACTTTTAATTCTTTATTTTTACTTTCTTTATTTTCCGTCAAATCGGGTCCTGGTTAATTTTGGCGATGTGGACCCGCGCCGTTTGTAATAGCTTAGAATTTACTTTTCTCATAATTTTTGACTGTTAAATCAAAGCATGAAAGAATGTATGGACAAAAATAAAAACAAGCGTAGAACACCAATAACCTGACAAGATAAATGCAAATGAAAACGACACACAAATCACACACCACCCCTAGGGTACGCCTCACTGTTGCCTTGCCTCGAAAGGTGATCGTCGAGTAGAGGATGTCTTAGTAAGTCCTCATGATCCGGGAACCTGGCATGAGGGTAGCTTCTAAGGTGTCTTCCCATTGCTCTGGTGATCACCATGTCCCGAACCTCGAATTGACCCGAACACCTCCAACGGTGGTGCTACCTACCTCTCAATGGTGGGATGGCACTACTTTAAAGGACATTTACACAGACGAATTCCTTAGGGTAGGTAGGTTCTCGTAGATACTTGCTCTAATTTCAAAACAAAATTCAAAAACACTTTTCACACCAACACATTTTCAAAAAGCTTTCGAAAGCAATTTTTCAAACACTCTTGAGGACAGATACAAGAGTCGAACTGAAATTTTCAAAGAAACTTTTTAAAACCCACAGTTGAAAAGCAAACAAACCATTTTTGAAAACACAATGAGCAAGTATCTAAGAGCCCATGGATAACCATGGATATAAAGGGTGCTAACACCTTCCCTTTCTATAATCTACCTCCTGAACCGAGAGCAATCTCTTTAAGGAATTTTTCTGTGCTTTTGTCCTTTCCATTTGGAGAAAATAAAAGACGGTGGCGACTCTTGCTTCCGCGACATTTCACGAACCAGCGTTAAACAGTCAGTTCCAGATCCACCGATCACAGTAATCATAAAAAACTCTTTTAGAATAAATAATAACTGAAAATAAATTTGCATGATGACTTGATATATGTGTCAGTTTCTAAAAACAATCATTAATCATATGTGCAGATTAATTAAAAAACTTGTTGAATACAATGACCCTGTACCCTCTCCCAACTTTTAATATCCTATGTATGGGGCCGAAGAAGAAGAATATGATGAGATTCCATAAGAGGTTTCATGGTTGCTCGACCGTGAGGAAAGTGTCATCCAGCCGTATAAAGAGCCGTTCGAGACAATCAACTTGGGTTCAGAGGAAGATCTGAAGGAGGTAAAGATTGGAGCATTGTTGTATCCCGGTGTGAATAGCAGTTTGATTGAACTCTTGAAAGAGTATGTGGACACCATTGCTTGGCCATACCAAGACATGCCTGGTTTAGATACTGATATTATGGAACATCATTTGACGCTAAAGTCAGAGTGTCTGCCAGTCAAGTAGAAATTACGAAGAACTCACCCAGATATGGAAGTGAAAATTAAAGAAGAATGTTAAAGCAGATTAATATCGGTTTTCTTGTGATATCAGTGTACCCTCAATGGATTTCCAATATTGTCCCAGTACCAAAGAAAGACGGAAAAGTTTGCATGTGCGTAGATTACAGAGATCTAAATAAAGCTATTCCAAAAGATGATTTTCCATTGCCACATATTGATATGTTGGTTGATAGTACAACAAAATTCAAAGTATTCTCGTACATGGACGGATATTCCGGATATAATCAAATTATAATGGCTCCTGAGGACAAGGAAAAAACAACGTTTATCACACCCTGGGGAACATTCTGTTACAGAGTGATGCCCTTCGGGTTGAAGAATGTTGGTGCAACGTACCAGAGGGCTGTGACAACCCTATTCCATGATCTGATGCATAAGGAAATTGAGGTGTATGTTGATGATATGATTTCTAAATACCAGACTGAAGAAAGGCATATAAAAGATTTGTTAAAATTGTTTCAGCGTTTAAGGAAGTATCATATCCGCTTGAATCCAAATAAATGCACCTTCGGTGTCCGATCAGGGAAACTGTTAGGTTTCATTGTCAGCCAAAAAAGAATTGAAGTTGATCCTGATAAAGTCAACACAATTCAAGAAATGCCTGCACCAAGGACTGAAAAGAATGTTAGAGGCTTCCTTGGACGTCTGAATTACATTTCCAGATTCATTTCCCATATGATTGCAACTTGTGAACCGATATTTAAGTTGTTAAAGAAAGATCAAGGTTGTGTATGGACACATGATTTCCAAAGGGCATTTGAAAGTATTAAAGAGTATCTGCTTGAAACTCCTATCTTGCTTCCCCCTGTTGAAGGAAGACCATTGATCATGTATCTAACAATGTTAGATAATTCTATGGGCTATATTTTGGGACAACAAGATGAAACAGGAAAGAAGGAATATGCCATTTATCATCTCAACAAGAAGTTTACTGACTGTGAGTCACGGTATTCTATGCTGGAAAATACATGTTGTACTCTGGCCCGGGTGGCAAAGCGGTTGCAGAAATATATGTTGAATCATACTACTTGGTTGATTTCCAAAATGGATCCAATTAAGTATATTTTTGGAATGCCTGTACTTATGTGAAGAATTTCCCGCTGGCAGATGTTATTTTCTGAATATCATATTGAATACCGTACTAAGAAGGCTATAAAAAGTAGTGTGTTGGGGATTATCTGGCTCACCAATCGGTTGATGATTATCAATCTGTTAAATATGATATCCTTGATGAGGATATTATGTTTCTGAAATTGAAAGATTGTGATGAACCTTTTCCTGGGGAAGGTCCTGATCCTGAATCCCAGTGGGTGTTGAAGCTGTAGAGAAGCAAGCAACAAAAGTTTTGGAAATATTTATTCGGGAATTTATCGTGTCCACAGAGATTGGTTATTGAATTGTCGTTCGACAAATTCTCGCGTTTATGAGTTTGGGGATAAATGGGTTTTTGTAAAGAAAATGTTATTAATAGAAAATAAATGTAAACAAAAGTAAAAACTGAGGAAGAACTTATCAATCCTGCATATAATCTACTAATCACAGACTTAAATCTATCAACCAGTTACATTCAACCTAATAATACTCATCAATGTCACTACGTATCACTCAAAACCTAAGTGATTTCTAACCCAAATTGAGAGACCGAATGTATCACCAAGGAAATGATCTCTCTACTTCCTCAACAACACAGAAGGCAACTTATGTAATCGCACTGACGATCTCTAAGTACAGCATAACCACACAGAGGCATTAAGCTCTGATACACAAGTAGATGTCAGCTCTAAATCTATCTCTAGAGTTCAGAAACTAACAGATAATCATCCTAGATAAGAATCTAAGTAGTATATGTCTATAATAACTCAAATCCCTAGCATAGAGAAAAAATCCAAGACAACAATCGACAAAGATTTATAAAGCAAGTTTAAGATAACGCCATGGGCGAAAAATATACATGAGTTCAAAGAAAATACATATACAAACTCAACACATAAAGAATACACAAAGAGGAAGAGAAACGAACCACAAATATTCCGGTTTGTCAGCGCCGATTGATGAGAAATTCACCCCGGATCATCCGAATGCAAGCTTCAATATTGTTTTCTAAGCTAATCCTATCAAAGAACAAAGTTTGATGGAGTTGGGGTCAAAAATACCCAAACCATACCCAAAAAAGGGGTTTTTACACCTAAATACGCATTTCTGACTGTCCAGCATCGCCCGACGACCAGAAACCGTCGTTCGGCACCAAAATAGCTTTTTTTTTTCATGCTACAACTCGCCTAGTGTCGCCCGGCGACCAATAGCGTCGCCCGATGACGGATGAAGGAATGTTGAAAAACCAGCACATCATTCTGCACTGTTTCAGCCATAAGTTTTGAACCATAACTCTGATTCGCGCCCGGTAAAAAGTGTTGGAAAGCTTATCCAATGCTCTATCTAACAATGCCTAAATATAAATGCTTGGATACCTACAAAAATGAGATAAAATTAATTAAACTCAATAATATTTATAAAATTACGCAATAAATACACTATAACGTAAACTATACCAAATATACGCTAAAGTTGAGGTTTATTGATAAAAATCAAACGAATTAAGTCGATGAGTTCTAATTATTCACACTCAAATTCACAATAATTTAGCACTCATCAAACTCTCACCAACTTAAAACATTGTTTGTCCTCAAACATAGTCAAATAAACTTAAAGAAGCAAAAAACGATAATCAAAGAATCACGAATCAACAGGGTTTTCAAAACGGAAAACAAATGTATGGCTCAAATGAAAAATAGTACACAAAAACTTAACACTTATCACTAAAATACGACTATAACATAAACATGAAACAAATGCTAAATACAAAAATTATGCCAAACATTCTAAAACCACACTAGTTCACAAATGAATCAAACCTAGCAAAAACAATCATCGGTAGATGAGAAACACACAAAATAAGGTATTTTCACTCGTCCACAATCTTGCAAACAAAAGACTAAATTATACATTCATCAAAAAATTCACATTGAAAATACAAAAGCAAGAATCTCAAGGGCTTTCAAGGTTGTAATGTGGCTTGGTTAACAAACAAGTGATAAGTCCTAAAGCTAATCGAAACAAAAACATTCCTAAACCTAAGGGAGTGATCAGTCCACCAAAGATTCAAACAATAGAATTCCAATCAAACTTCTTATTTACCACAAATTTCACACCAAAGCACCATCACTTATTAACACAATAGTATTCCATACTCTTTTTGTTTTTCTTCTTCAAAGATTTTCTATTTTTTTCCTTTCTTTTTCTATCACTTGTGTTTTTCATTTATTTTCTCACTTTTTTTTCTTTTTCTTTTCAACCTCATAGTAATCAACCAATAAATACACAATTATTTTTCTCCCGAACTTGAATTCAACTATACATTAAAGTGAATACTCCGTACCTTCTAAGTCAAGATAAGAACTCAAACCAAATAATGGTTGATGTTTCAAGAAAACAACGGATCAAAATTCATACAAAAAGGGAAACTAAACACTCATAGACAAGCATTTAGCAAATACAACATGGATATTTACAAAAAGCTCAAAGGAGTTACTAATGATCACACACTCACAAGGTGAATTGACTTATTTGGCCAAGGTAGTTATGCTCAAAATGAAACAAAAATGCCTTGATGCTTTTCTTGCATTCATACAATCAACACAAAACAAAAGATTAAGAATAATAAAATCCAGTTAAAAAAAGAATTGTGGCCTCCAGTATATGTGAACAATGGAAAACTACCTCACAAAAACGGTAGGAACTAAAGTGATTCACAAATGAACAAGTATACAAAAAAATTTATGGCATAAAAATTGTAAAAAGTCTAAGTATCATGAATATGCTAAAGTATAGAAAGCGATAAACACATACCTCGAACGTGTACAAAACTTTAACAAAATCATTACCACGCATTTGCAAGTCGAAACGATCAAACTTGAAAAATCACCTCAATATTCTACAAGTTACCGAACCAAAACATGAGTGCAAACAACAACAAAAGAATTAGAAAAATAATACTCCTACAAAATTTCAATATACCAAATTTACAATATATACAACACACAAAATTCCTCAAGCTAAACACGACAAGCTTTCAGAAAACATAAATTGGCATAACAAAACAAATACAAATAACGATATGAAAACCGGTTGAAAAGTGAAGATTTGAAATTCAGAACATTTTCTTATTTCAACTTGTTAAAGCACAAATATCCACACACATACACAAATACAAACAAACATGCTTGTTTTACGTCGTAAGCACGACACATTTATTGTGCGAGCTAGTAACCTCCTCTCATCATGCCATGGTATTGTCACATTGCGCAAGCCTAAAGAAAGTGTCCTAACAATCACACAACAAACATTACGAAAACGAGACAATTCACAACAATATGTGAAAACAAAGAAAAAAACATATATGCACAAATATCATATACAAGTTAATATACAATTTCTATACAACATATACATTTATTACAAAACTCAAAAACAAAAGAATTTTCACAATGTGAAGACAATAGAACCAATCACTGGAAATTGCGCCAGTTTGTTGGAGCGGTCTAGCGACAAGCAACAAAAGTTTTGGAAATATTTATCCAGGAATTTATCGTGTCCACAGAGATTGGTTATTGAATTGACGTTCGACAAATTCTCGTGTTTATGAGTTTGGGGATAAATGGGTTTTTGTAAAGAAAATGTTATCAACAAAAAATAAATGTAAACAAAAGTAAAAACTAAGGAAGAACTTATCACTCCAGCATATAATCTACTCATCACAGACTTAAATATATTGACCAGTTACATTCAACCTAACAATACTCATCAATGTCAATACGTATCACTCACAACCTAAGTCATTTCTAACCCAAATTGAGAGACCAAATGTATCACCAAGGAAATGATCTCTCTACCTCCTCAACAACATAGAAGACAACTTATGTAATCACACTGACAATCTCTCAGTACATCATAACCACCCAGAGGCATTGAGCTCTGATACACAAGTAGATGTCATCACTAAATCTATCACTAGAGTTCAGAAACTAACAGATAATCATCCTAGATAAGAATCTAAGCAGTATATGTCTATAACAACTCAAATCCCTAGCACAGAGCAAAAATCCAATACAATAATCGACAAAGATTTATAAAGAAAGTTTAATATAACGCCATGGGCGAGAAATATACATGAGTTCAAAGTAAATATATATACAAACTCAACACATAAGAAAAACACAAAGAGGAAGAGAAATGAACCATAAATCTCCCGGTTTGTCAGTGTAGATTGATGAGAAATCCACCCTAGATCATCCGTATGCAAGCTTCAATGTTGTTTTCTAAGCTAATCCTATCAAAGAATGAAGTTTGATGGAGTTGGGGTCAAAAATACCCAAAACCATACCCCAAAATGTGTTTTTACACCTAAATACGCATTTCTGACTGTCCAGCATCGCTCGACGATCAGAAAGCGTCGCCCGGCGACCAGAAAGCGTCTCCCGGCGACCAAAAAAATGTTTTTCCCATGCTACAACTCGCCTAGCATCACTTAGCGAAAAAAAGTGCCGCCATGACAAAAAGTTGAAAAACCAACACAACATTCTACACTATTTCGGCCATAAGTTTTGAACCATAACTCCGATTCGCGCCCGGTCAGAAGCGTTGGGAAGCTTATTCAATGCTCTATCTAAAAATGCCTAAATATCAATGCTTAGATAGCTACAAAAATGATATAAAATCAATTAAAATAAAAAATATTTACAAAATAACACAATAAATACACTATAACATAAACTATACCGAATATACACTAAAGTTGAGGTTTATTGACAAAAAGCAAACGGATTAAGCCAATGAGTGCTAATTATTCACACTAAAGTTCACAATAATTTAGCACTCATCAATGTGGGGTATGTTATTTGATGGAGATGTGAATGTTTATGGAAAAGGAATTGGTGTTGTGATTATCACTCCTCACGGATCACATATTCCTTTTACTGCAAGGCTGATATTTGATTGTACTAATAATATGGCAGAGTATGAGACTTGTATCATGGGTCTCGAGGAAGCCATTGATCTCAGTATTAAAGTTCTATATGTGTATGGCGATTCAGCTTTGGTAGTAAATCAGATTAAAGGAGAACGGGATACTCGTCACCCTGGCTTGATCCCTTACAAAGACTATGCTAGAAGGTTATTACCCTTCTTTAACAAAGTTGAATTCCATCATATTCTTAGAGATGAAAATTAGATGGTGTATGTTTGGCAACTATGGCTTCTATGTATCAAGTGAATACTTAGAATGATGTTCCTCGTATCACATTGCAACATTTGGATAGACCGACTCATGTGTTTGCAGCAGAGGGAGTAGCAGATGAAAACCTTGGTATTATGATATCAAGAATTTTCTCCAGACTCACAAATACCCGGCTGGTGCGTCAAATAAAGATAGGAAGACATTGAAAAGGTTGGCAGGCAACTTTTTCCTCAGTATATATGTTTTATACAAAATAAATTATGACATGGTCTTTCTCAGATGCGTGTATAAACACGAAGAAGACATGTTGATGCATGAAATCCATGAAGGTTCCTTTGGTACTCATGCCAATGGATATTCGATGGCAAAGAAGATGCTTAGGGCAGGTTATTATTGGCTGACAATGGAATCTGACTGTTACAAATTTTCAAAGTGCCATAAATTCTAAATTTATGCTGACAAAATTCATGTGCCTCCAACGCTTCTCAATGTTATTTCTTCCCCGTGCCTTTCTCTATGTGGGGTATTGACATGATTGGAATGATTAAACCAAAAGCGTCGAATGGACATCATTTCATTTTAGTGGCAATTGACTACTTCACCAAATGGGTGGAAGCAACTTCATATGCTAATATTACCAAGCAGGTGGTAGTGCGATTTATGAAGCACAACCTCATATGTTGGTATGGTGTGCCAAGCAAGATTATCACACACAACGTCTCAAATCTAAATAATAACATGATGACATAACTTTGTGAAGAATTCAAAATTGTACACAATAATTCATCTCTCTACAGGCGAAAGATGAATTGGGTTGTTGAAGCTGCTAATAAGAACATCAAGAAGATCATCCAGAAAATGGTTGTTACCTATAAAGATTTGCATGAGATGCTCCATTTTTCTTTGCATGGGTATCGAACATCAGTCCAAACTCCAACAGGGGCAACCCCGTTCTCCCTCGTGTATGGCATGGAAGCAGTGCTCCCCGTTGAGGTTGAGATCCTCTCTTTACGCGTGATAATTGAAACCAAGTTGTCAGAGGATGAATGGGTCCATTACTTGTTTGACTAGTTAAATTTGATTGAAGAGAAGAGAATGACGGCCTTGTTTTATGGTCAGTTATACCAGAAGAGAATGAAGAAAGCTTTTGATAACAAGGTCAAACCTCGTGAATTCAGAGAAGGAAACCTCGTGCTCAGGAAGATCATGTCTTTTAAGGCTGATTCTAGGGGCTAGTGGACTCCCAATTTTGAAGGCTCATATGTTGTCAAGAAAGCCTTCTCTGGCAGTGCATTGATTCTTGAAACTAAGGATGGCTAGGAGTTCCCACGTCCCGTGAATGCTGATGCAGTTAAGAAATACTTCTCCTAAAGAAATAAAATAACATCTCGCTAAGTCAAAAACCTAAAAGGGCGGCTTAAGCAAAAAGGAGCATCTCGGTAGGCTGAAAACCCGAAATGGCGGTCTAAGCAAAAATTAGAGACATAAATAGAATAAATTTTCCCGCTAGGTTGAAAACCCTCAAGGGAAATCTATGAAAAGGTTAGATATTTCTTGGTAAGTAACTGCGTCAGATAAGACTTGATCATTCAAGCAACAATCTTCTTGGACTCTCATCATACATCAACAGAAGTCACAACTCAGGAATTTAAAGTTGTTATGGAGAATAGTGGTCATTGTATTTCAATGTATCTTTTCCAATGTATTATCATTTTCCAAACATTGTAATCATCTATGGAGTCTCGCCATTCGTAGACTACCATTCTATTAATAAAGTTTGAGCTTTTATCCAATTCTTAACAATTCTTATTTTATTCAGTTTACAAAGATTTCATTTATTATTGATAGTAATTTTCAAAGTAAACAGATTAAATAGCAAAAATTATTCTTTTGAAAAGAATTTACAAATTACTTCTTACTTTAGATTTTGTGACTCAAATAGAACAAAAATAGTGACTCCAAGGATGGACGAACTCTAAAATTTTGGAAATATGTGCTCCCCGGGAAGGCTCTCCCAGGTCACTTTTGCTGGTATGAGTATGATTTTATTATGTTCCTCAGATAATTGAAGATAATGCCAATTCAGGTATGATGCGATGTTGGGTTTATGATCCCGTTTTTCCTAGTCATGTCTCGGTGCATTTTTCGGGTCTACATGGTATGAAGTCTTTACCCTAGATTCCCTAGTAAGGACTTTGCTCGCATGACAAAATCATTTTCCCCTTTGTGTGCTGATATGAAATCTTTTGCAAAACATCGCTCTTAGAAGTGCGAGCATTATTGTTGTTGTTTGTTTCCCGGACAACCAGACAAAGGCAATATCTTTTCTAAGAAGTGTTGAAACAGTTGTCAACTTGTTGGGTTTTTCTCTCTCCAAGTGCTGGGTTTGATTTAAAATCCACAAAAGTTTGATTTCTTGCTGTAATGTTTGACTTCTTAAATCCCCAAGTAAAGTCGAGATAACGGGTATCTCTGGGAAGTTGGTGCAATCATCACTCTCAATATTGAAGAATGTATTTTGGGTTTCTCTCGATGATGTGGTGTTGTACTCCCCATTGAAGTCGATACAAGATCCCCAGTTGATATCTCAATGATATGGTTTTCATCTTCCCTATTGAAATCAGTATTGAAATTCCCTAGTAGAAGTACAAACCTTGAAATATTTGTTCTCCCATTGAATTTTGTGTGATACTCCCCGGTGAAGCCTGGAGGAGGAAGTTATATCCATATATCTATGCTGATTTATTATTATGATTTGACTATTTTTGGATTATGTTCCTTCCTAATGGAGTAAAGCCGTGAAATAGGAATTTGTTTCCTCAGTTGGTACTTGCTTTCTTATGAACTTTTCATCCTGGATGTGATTTAGCTAAATTTTGACTGTACCCAAGTTGGTTTTGTCTGGTTATCCCCAATGTTATATGTTTGTTTTGTCAGCATATACATAATAACATACATACATTCATGCATACATCATGCATAGTTGAATTTAGCAAATCATTGCTTATTTGCATTCATTAATATTTTGTTGGCAGATCACCCTGTTTTGCAGAGTTGTGTTATCCTCTCTCCAATAGAGTGTCAACCTTAAGCAGAAAGTGTATATTCTTTCAATTTCCCAACTGAGTTATCCCTCGTGGAAGATTTTTGCTTTAGCCTGCTTGTACAGCAATTTGTCTAGATGGAAAGTGTTTCCCTCTTGATTATATTTCTCATAAGGTAATATTTTAGTTGACTGATTCATTCCGGTTTATTTTTGGATTAAATCTAGGGTCCCCGGCAATATTATTATTTTTATATTCAGCAAGCTTTAAGCCCTAGTTTGAGAATGTGCATTTATTTTGCACGTGAATATTTTATCTCCTCAACAGGAATATATTGGCATTTCCCCAGGAAGTCCTATTACTTTCCCAAGGAAATCATTATGGCATTTCCTTCTCATAACAACAAGTGGAAGATCTCTTTATTTGAGCAACTTGTACTTCCCCAGTAAATCTGTCAGTTCCCAGAGAAGATTCATATTTGTTACTCCAATGAATGGCAGCCTTGTCATTATGGAAGGTAGTTCGTTGTTGAGATCTTTCTCCAATGAATGGTAGCCTTGTCATTATGGAAGGTAGTTGGTTGTTGATATTTGTTACTCCAATGAATGGTAGCCTTGTCATTATGGAAGATAGTTCGTTGTTGAGACTTGTTACTTCAATGAATTGTAGCCTTGTCATTATGGAAGGTAGTTTGTTGTTAAAATTTTATACTCCAATAAACGATATCCTTGTCATTATGGAAGGTAGTTCGTTGTTGATATTTTTACTCCAATGAATGGTAGCCTTGTCATTATGGAAGGTAGTTTGTTATTGAGATCTTTTTCCGATGAATGGTAGTCTCATCATTATGAGAGATAGTTTTTCGTTGAAATTTGTATTACTATGAAGAAGTTCATTTAGTCCCAGTCATGAGTACTGGTGTTGATCATTGTTACCACCCTAATATTGGAATCTACCGGTATTATCTTACCACTTATTTCCCTGGTGGATCGATGTTACTTTTTGGTTATCTCCTTAGTGAGTGGATAGTTCGCAGTCATCTGTCGATCACTTTCATCTTTTACCTTCTCTTCTCAATCTTTGATTTGATGATGCTTTATCTCCTCTTTGGGCTTTACCCCAATAGAGTTTATTATTTTGTTCACCAGTGATTTATTTTCCTGGTCGTTTTTTTTTCCTTTTGATCCTTGTTTCTATTTCCTACATCCCCAGTGGTGTCTTGTGTCTTTTTTTAGATTTATTCATTTGCATTTATAATCATAAGCATTGCATGACATCTTAGGGCCAAAAATAGGGCTTATTTTTTATTTAAGTATCTTCAATCGCGTCGACACGGAGATTTTAACCTTCGCATCTCCAGATAGAAGACACTTAAATAAGGGTAGCTCTTGTACCCAAAATTTTCCCCCTAAGATTCCTCTATCATCTCATACCATCACAATGCAACAAGATCAAACATTATGGTGTGTTTCTTCTCCTTATCTTTAGCTTTGCTCACTGGGAATCCCAATAACTTTGACTTGTATTTTGTGAGCATATATGTCTTGTATTGATTAACTTTTAACTAATAAATACAATGAATGTTTTCTCTAATTATTGATATCATAGGTGAAAGCACAACCAACTCCATCAAGTTTCTCTACAGGTTAATGAGCTTATTCCCATGCCTTCTTCAAAAAAAGCTTCATTGATATTCAAGCCCCATCATTGTAGATACCTTGAAGTAATATCATTGATAAAGCCTATTATGATCTATCATGCTTTAAGTTGTCAAAGATAGTCCAAAGATGTAAGGGTTAATGCAAGAAGTTTGACCTAATTGGATAAGTCTTTGATTTCTTGATCACAAGTGCATATCTCCCTCAATTCTCAATATTTGGAAGTGGTTATGGTTTATATGATTCCTCATTATCATCCTCAACAACTTATATTTACATGACAAAAGTATTTGTACAAGGAGGTTTGCCAAAATTATAAAGTGTTTCCAAGGCATTTTGTTTCTCTAGGAGCCAGGGTTTTTTTGAACTCCAAAGGGTTATATCATGCTCATATTTTGGTATTTTTGAGTGATTCCAAAGATATGCTTCCCTTTAAAAGGTTACAAACAATTCACTTCAAAGGTTTCGAGAAAATTTTGTGTGGAAGATACCTAATGATGAAGAAAGATTATAAGCCCTCTAGATAAACCATCAAAATCCCTTATGTGACTTCAAAAGATCATAAATTGGCCAATTTTTATCTCCTTGAGCCCATTAATTTTCCACAATGATTTTAAGAATGTGAACTTCAAGTTTTCTTTTATGTGCAAAGTTTGAAAATGGATGGAAGATGTCCTAAGGATGCAAAAGATTATAGGTCATCTCATGAATTTTCACCAACTTAAACAAGTCATAACATTCTCATTTTTTGGATATTTTAAATGTTTCAAGTCTCAACATATCATTCAAGATATCTACTGCATGCCGTCTTTTTTGGTCAAGAGCAAATTTCAAGTGGAAGGCCATGTTTGGATGCAAGACATTATAGGTCACTTTTGAAGAAAAAAACTTAGAATTTTTCTAAGTACAAAAGTCAACCTCTTTTTCTCAACTTTGACTCATCATAATTTTCTTCTCAAGCATCCATTTGATTCCATTCTTTGCATATTGTAAAGCTTTTGTCTGATCTTTCCAATGCATCTGGAATCAAGTCTTGAGATGCCCTGAATCATGCACACCATTGATTTGAACATGGTACCTTGAAACTGAAGTTTCACCTCAAGTCAGATTTTGAAATCCTTATTTGGCTTCTAAACACAAATTTTATGCACGCTTTTTCTTCTAATCATGTTTAAAGAACTTCCAAAAGTGATTAGCACATTAAAACGCAAGCTTTGGATGAGTTTTGATCAAAATAGAAGTCACACTTTTCTAGTTTGCAACTTCACACGATTTCCCTCCAAACTTCATCATTTCACACGCTTGAACATTCAATCAGCTTCCCTATAAATAGAAGGTCATACCTCATTCATTTCCTCAAGATTAGAGAGTCAGAATCACCTTTCCAAACTTCCTCTTGAACCCAATTTTCTGCAACTTAGAATTTGCTTTTACAGCTTTCCTCAATCCTTTTTCGTTGTCAATTCACCTTCCTTGAACCTCACTGAAGTTAATAGAAGAAGAATAAATCTCTAAGACTTCCTAAATCGTGTTAGCCATGTCAAGTTTCAGAGCTCTGCAATTGAACTTCAATAGGTAGATTCCCTCACCAATTCTCTCAAACTTTGATATTGTTATGAAGCTCGCATCATCCTGATTCTAGTCGCAACATTTATTTTCAACTGGAAGTGTGTTTTGACCATGAAATTTCAAATCCCTTTTCAAACCTTTTCTTTAAAAACGACTAAGCTATAACTTATATAAATTTTTCGTAAAGGTACCATTGGAATCGTCTTGAAGAGACGAAGTGAATGGTACTGGTCTGGTGTTCTAATTTTACCGTTTTAGGGACCTGCAAATCTCGTGGCTGGAGGATGGAGATGACCAACGTGTCATATCTCAACCAATGATAGCATGCCACGCTTTTTTTTCAAATTTTGATTTAATAAATGATTTTTTGTTTTATTCATTAAAGACCATGATATGCACATCGTGTCTGATCCATTGGATTAACTTACTAACGCGTTTTGACTCACATCCATTGGTCCATATTTTTTTAACTTTATTTTTTATTTATGATTTTTGTATTTAATTTGTTTTAAACTTCAAAAAATCATAGAAAATTCATTTTAAATTCAAAAAATCTAAAACAATAATGAAAAATACTTTTGATTTTTCTCTTTCTGATTATTATTTGTTCACAATTTTATTTTGTGTTCTGATATTTTTTATAAGTTTTTCACTTTATTTGAATTGTTTTAAATATTTAAAAATACTTTTCTTAATTTTTAAATTCTGAAAAAATAGTGAAGGATCCAATGACTTCTTGACAAATATTCGTGACCTCATTTTATTTTTATTTCTGATTTTATTATTTTTCATTATTTTTGGTTTATTTTGCCTATTTCTTTTAATTTTAAAAATAGTTTATGACTATGAAAAATTGGCAAAAATTTTATAAAAATATTTGAGCTCATTTCTGATTTTTCTATGGTCTCATTGAGTTCTTCTTGGATGTTTTGAATATATTTTCTATTTTCTCCAGTTATTTTCATTTTAAAATAATTTTAAAAAATATTTTTCTTTATTATTAAATAATTTTATTTTTGTATATATTTTGGTTGATCTTGGACTATGAGATTTTGATCATGAGCTTTATTAACATCATTGGATCCATGGTGTTGAGTTTAACTCCACAAAATATGGATGAATGATTTTAATAATAGCTTGATTAAATATTTGGTTCAAATGTGGTTTGAATCTCACCCCATCCCTCTTCATCTTATCCCCTTCTTATTGTACTAAATGTTATTGGAGAATTATTTACATATCATTTCTCAAAACATATGGTATATAAATTGCTATTGACCGGCCTCAAAATAGGTGCGACTTCTATATAAGTCCACTTACGATTGCTTAACATAGCGCTAAATTTTATCCCGATTCGAGAAATGATCATTCGTGGCCTAAACCCATCTTTGTAAGACCAAGTATGTTAATTTGAATCCTTTGATCCAATAACCTTGAGATTCATTATTAGGAGGATTTGGTCTTATCAATCCTCTAATGAATTTTCACAAGCTTTGGTCAAAGTGAACCACTTAAACATCATTGATCATTTATTGTTGCCTTGAGAATTTTAAATGGGTGATATACTTGACAAAAAGCAAATGAAACTTGTTGTTGATAGGATTTGATTTTATCAATCTTCTAATGAGTTTCAAATGCAAGTTTCAAGATGGTCATTTAACTTACCTCTAATTCTTAATAATTGAATTTATTTAGTGCCTTTACTTTATGCTCTTTACTTTAAACACATTTATTTTAGCATTTACATTTCAAGCTATTTTCATCTTTACTCATTTGAGCATTTACTTTTATGTCATTTTTACTTTGCTCACTTGAGCTTTCATTATATTTTTGAATATACCTAATCACTGACTTGAATAATGAAAAACTTTAATGTTACTTAGACTACTTGGTTACTATCCTTGGCATTATGGAGATTCTGAATTTCTTGGACTTAGGATTTGAGACCATGACCTACTTGAGACCTTGTGACTTCAACTGTTATTTTGTCTAGAGTTCTTGGGGTTTACCCCAAAACATTGGGTTGTTTGTTTGCTTTGTGTGTAAGTTATTATCATTACATGCTTTGTCTGTGATCTGGAATTCATATGTATACAGCCGTTACTCTGCTTAATTTTTGTGAAGACTTAATGAAATTGAAGCTTGGTTTTCTTAAGAAGTTTAGGATTTTTTCTTGTTTCGTTTCAAATCCAAAGGATTGGAATTCTACATTGACTCATTATGTCAAGTGTTAGCTTCTTGTTGGTTAGACGGTTCTTTTCCCTAGCTTTTACCTTATGCTTTAAGATAATCCCTTCATCTCCTCCCATCTTCTTTAATTTTAAAAATCTTCTCCCTCCTTTTGAATACTCTTCTTGTTTTTAAACTTGAACCCCTTTCGTAATGAACTTGGACTTAGGTCCATGCATTTTCAAAAATATTTTCTTAATCAAACTTCAATCAATTTAATAATACTTTGACATTTTTGTGAGAAGACTAAAAGTCAATCAATCTCATTCAAATCATTTTGCCATTTTGGATCTTATCTTTAAAAAAAATTCAAAAGATTATACTCTTGTCAATCCTTGTAGAGATACGAGCTACTATACTTCTATGATATGTAGTGAAATGAGATATTTTCCACTTGGGTGTTGAGCGAGGCTTTGTTGATTTTAAAATCCAAGCCATATCCTCCACTTTGAGATGATGCAAAATCTCCTTTCTCATAATCGTGGGTAGTAAGTATGTTTTCCACTCGGATGAGACGATGATGTCTCGTCTCTTAAAGTTAACCAACACACTTGGGTTTTAAAATTTGTAAAAGATGAACTACGAGTACCCTAATCCCCCATTGCACAGAAGGTGGTACGTATGCACTAAAGGTTCGCAACCGCGGAGGGTGCAAAAATCATAAAAAATATACTTCTTTCCTCATCCCCATAATCTATTTTTGTATACAACATTTATAGCCAAAATACACATATTTTTAAAGAGGTTCATGTGGATTACCATAGATGTTTAGGGTGCTAATACCTTCCCTTTGCATAACCAACCCCAGAACTTAGATTCTCTCACCCTCTTTTTAGATTATTCTCTCTTTTCCTATTCCTTTGGAAACAATAAAGCACGGTGGCGATATTTTTATTTGATATGTGCGAGTCAAGTCAACCCAATGGCTTAGTCTTAACATTTCTACCGCTATAATACCTCAGGGGTTGATTGGTATGGTTGAATGGCCTTGAGGATGCTAGAAAATAGGATTTTGATTTCCACCTTTTTCTTGCAAAAAATTTATTAGAAACCCTTCTTTCTTGCAGCCTCATTTTGTGTCTTCTTTGGTCTGAAATGAAGGGTATATATAGATGAAGATATTAGGTCAAAAACATGGGCTTGGACTTTATGCAAAACATGTCTTTGATTTGTTTTAGAAATAGTTTGAAAAGAAAGAAACCATGGATATTTGGTTGGAAAATAAGTATACATGGTTTCTATCATGATCTTTGGCCTCCAAAATATCATATCACAAGCCTTTTATGCCTTATACATTCACTTAATATTTATTTGATTTAGTTTTGAATTTAAATGAATAAAAATCAAAATAAATGAAATAAAAATTAAAATGATGCATGAATGGACTTAGAGGTCCATTATGAGGTTAGGAACATGTTTGGATCTTGAAAGATAGGCCCATTTTCCCAATAATTCAAATTTGCACTCACATGTGCACAAATTAACACTGTTGGTTGATTATGCCGCTTGAATAGGCTTAAAGGTGCCATTCAGAAAGGTGATAGAGTGTCATCGGAGACAGGCTTATAGATGTCATCCAAAGTAATTGTTGATAGGAGTATCACAATGAATCTACGGGTGACTTTATCTGAAGAATGCTTTTCAGAATGAATCTATCCGATATTATTTAAGGGAAATGATTTTCAGAATTCATTCTCTAAAGGGAATGATTTTTAGAATTTAGTCTTTGAAGGGAATTGCTTTTTATAATCCAGTCTCTGAAGGGGATGCTTTTCAGAATAAACCTCTGAAGGAATTGCTTTTCAGAATAGACCTCTGAAGGAAATGCTTTTCAGAATTCATTCTCTGAAGGGGAATGCTTTTCAAAATAAACCTATGAAGGAAATGCTTTTCAGAATAAACCTATGAAGAAAATACTTTTCATAATTCACTCTCTGAAGGGGAATGCTTTTCAGAATAAACCTCTGAAGGAGATGCTTTTCAGAATTCAGTCTTTGAAGGGGAATGCTCGCCAGAATACAGTCTTTGTGGGCAATTATTTTCAGAATAAACATCTGAAGGGAATGCTTTTCAGAACGAAGTCCTGAAGGACATGTTTTTCAGAATTCAGTCTCTAAAGGGGAATACTTTTTAGAATAAACTTCCGAAGGGAATCATCTGGTCATGTAGATAGTCGCTTCGTCCTGTTTCAGGAATTGATTTACAACCTGATAATATTCATTTGTGTTCGAATCTTAACCTGAAAAGGAAAAGTTAGTTTAATGCAATGTCATAATGTATGTAATACATTGCGTAATGATTCTCTCAAAATAAATGAGAATAGTATATGCGTTTCGTATGCATATGTTATGATATTTTGTAAATGATGTATGGATACAACATGTCATTGGAATGTATCAGTAGCTTTGTATAACATCTATGGTTGGGGAAAATAAATCCCTGATTGTTTCTGGGGATGAAGACAGTGGTTCTTCATCTTTGTTTAGAACGCCTCTACTGGGGATTTCTGCTTTCTGTTTGAGGATATTCTACTGGGGATCTTTGACTTCTGCTTGGGGATAAAAGCATTCAAGGAGAGTCGGTCATTCGTCGTTCTTTGAAGGATTTGATTCTTATGTATTATGATTGGGGATAAAAGAGATGGACCCTCTGATATGCTAACTAACTAGGTTTCAGATATGGGTGTCAGCTCCTCTAGGGAGGACAATGTTGGGTAACATTTGGCCGGAGAAGAGAATCTTATCGGGGAATTACAATACTAGAGAAATAAAATCTATTGGGGATATAAACCCTGTAGGCTACGCCGTGGAAAATAATATCTGATGGGGATTAACTTGTGAAAATAGCTCATGGGAGATTTCTCTGTGGGACTTTGTGGTCAACTTGAATGTTATCCCGACTTCTAGAGTCTTTAGTAAATGCTAATCCTGTTTCCATGCATATATTTATAAACAGTAATAATATCAAATGCATATGTTCATTCAACGTAATCATTGGAAGTTTATGCAAACAAAACAGAGAAAGTAAAATAATTTTGAATTCTGAAGTATATTTGCATTGATTTTGAAAAATTTTCCTGCAAGCAGGCAGTTTTACACAAGGAGAAAGAAATCCTAGTAAGAGGAAATTGTCATAAAATTGAAAAAACGGGTACAAAGTGACACAAAGTAAAACAAATATGTGGAAACGATCCCATCGAGTTTTAACTCTGCTATTGCCCCTATGTCTTCAAGCATCACATCCCTTGTTGTCGGAAGAAGTTGATTGAATTGATCTCTACCGTTTGAACTTGATGTTAGTGATTATGTTGGCTGTAAGTAGATGGGTGATCCAACAAGACATAGTCATACACTTTAATCCCTAACATTTTCCTGGACCGCCCTTTTGGGTTTTCAGTCTACCGGGATATTCTTTTTTACCCAAGCCACCTTTTCAGGTTTTCGACTTGCCAAATGTACAATTTTTGTCTATATCCCTAAGTTTTTCTCGAACCTTTTTGGTTCGCCGTGATGCCCTTATTTCTTCCTAGGCCAGTCAACCTAGCGGGTCGCTTTTACTTATAGTATTTTTTAACTATGTCTGCATTCACAGGGTGTGGAAAATCTTCATCGTCCATGGTGGTAAGTATAATAGCACCGAATGAAAATATCTTCTTGATCACAAATGGCCCTTCGTATATGGGAATCCATTTTCCCCTAGGATCACCTTGTGGTAGGATGACGCGCTTTATGACCAAATCACCAACCTGATACACCTGATGTTTGACTTTCTTGTTAAGGCCTTGATCATGCGCTTCTGATACATCTGACCATGACAAACAGTCGTAAGCCTTTTTTCATTAATCAAATTTATCTGGTCGAGTCTAGTATGAATCCATTCGTTTATATCTAATCATGCATCTTTCATAATCCTTAGAGAATGAATTTGGACTTCGACAGGTAAGATGGCCTCCATACCGTAGACTAGAGAGAATGGGGTTTCCCCAATTGATGTACATATTGAAATGCGATAACAATGAATAGCAAATGGTAACATCTCATTCCATTCTTTATAGGTCAACATCATCTTCTGCAAAATCTTCTTGATATTCTTGTTGGCAGCTTCCACTGTGCAATTCATCTTTGGTCGATACGGAGAAAAATTGTGGTGCTTAATCTTGAACTACGTGTAGAGTTTCGTGATCATAGTATTGTTAAGATTGGTACCATTGTATGTGATGATCCTCTCAGGTATTCCATACTGACAGATGAGTTTATGCTTAATGAACCGAGCCACGACATTCTTGGTAACGGAGGTAAACAAGGCTGCTTCAACCCACTTCGTGAAATAATCAATAGAGACCAGGATGAAATGATACTCATTAGAATCAATAGGCTTAATCTCTCCAATCATATCAATGCCCCACATTGCAAACGGGTAAGGAGCAGTCAAGACATTCAAAGGTACCAGAGGCACGTGTACTTTGTCAACATAAAATTGAAATTTATGACAAGTTCTGGAATGACGATGGCAATCAGTTTCCATGGTAGACCAATAATAACCCGCTCTCAAAATTTTCTTAGCCATTGTATGTCCACTAGAGTGAGTAACAAAAACTCCTTCAGGTATATCTTCCATAACCTTCTCAGCTTCCTTCTTGTCTACACAACAAATCAAATTCAAATTGTGATTGCTCTTGTACAAAATTTTGTTACTCAGAAAGAACTTGGCAGGGAACCTCCTTAGGAATTTCTTATCATTAATAGATGCCCCTTCAGGATACTCTTGAGTCTCAAGGTATCTTTTTACTTCGTGGTACCAAGGATTTTCCTCTACTTCATCAGTATCAACTTCGTAGCAATATGTCGATTCATCTAGTCTCTCAATAGTAATTCGAGGAGCTTCATTATTCGACTTGACTTTGAGCATAGATGACATGGTAGCTAATGTGTCTGCCAACTAATTCTATTCTCACAGAATGTGTTTAAAATTGATTTCATCTTAGTACAGAATTAATGTCAACATATGCTCTCGATAAGGAATGAGATTTGGATGCTTCATATCTCATTCTCCTTTGATCTGACAGATCACCAGGACTGAGTCCCCATATACATTCAAGAACTTAAATCTCATATCGATGACAACCTTGATACCCATGATGCATGCTTCATACTTGGCCATATTGTTGGTACAGTCAAAACATAATCTGGCGGTGAAGGGTGTATGGCAACCTTTGGGATCCCGGTTCAGGTCCTTCATATGGTCCAGGTTCTTCATAATCAGTAACTAGCATAATATTCTCATACGGGAACTCAAAATTCATAGAATGGTAGTCATGTACAACTTAATGAGCCAAATGATCTTCCAGCATACTTCCTTTGATTGCCTTCTAAAGAGTGTACTGAATGTCGTATTCTATCAGGACCATTTGCCATCTTTTTATTCTTCCAGAGAGAGTGGTTTCTCGAATATGTATTTTATTGGACCCATATTAGAGATCAACAAAGTAGTATGAGTCAACATATACTATCTTAGTTGGCGAGCAGCCTATGCCAAAGCACAACAAGTTTTCTCAAGCAGTGAGTATCTTGTTTCACAATCATTAAGCATTTTTGTAAGGTAGTATATTACATGATCTTTTCGACCAGACATGTCATGTTGCCCCAATACACACCCCATTGAGTTCTCAAATACTGTCAGGTACATGATCAGATGTCTTCCTTGAACCGGTGGCATTAGAATCGGAGGTTCCTAGAGATACTCCTTGATTTTGTCGAAGGATATCTGACAATCGTCGTTCCATTTCAAGACTTGAAATTTCTTCAGTAACTTGATGATTTGCTCACAACTAGAAGTCAAATGGGAGTTGGCATTTCTTGAACGGATTTATCCTTGGAGGGATCAACCTAATAACTTTCCCATTGACGACGAAACCTAAGTGTTTACTGGATCTTACCCCAAAGGTGCACTTATTTGGATTCAAACTCAATTTCTACTTCTTCGATCTCTCATACAGGTTGTGCAGGTGGTCAAGGTGTTCTTCTTTAGTCTGGGACATGGCTATCATGTGATCATCATAACCCTTTATCTCATGATGGATCATATCATGGAATAAAGCTACCATAGCACGCTGATATGTTGCACCGATGTTCTTCAAACCGAAAGGCATAACTTTGTAACAAAAAGTGTCCCACTATGTGAGAAAAGTAGTCTTCTCCATGTCTTTGGGTGCCATCTTGATTTAATTATAACCAGAGAAACCATCCATGAAGAAAAATACTTCATGTTGATCGATGTTGTCAACCAGAACATTAATATGTGCAAGCAGAAAGTCATCTTTGGGGCTTTCCCTATCCAAATCCTTGTGGTCTACACACATACGCACCTTACCATATTTCTTAGGTACTAACACCACATCTATAACCCACTGAGGATAGGACGTAACAACTAAGAAACCTGCATTGAAATGCTTCATGTAATATCAAGCTTCTCAAGTGATTCTCAATGCACTTTGATTTGATGAAGACGAACTATATTTGCAAGAAGGCAAACATTTTGATCAAGCTAAAAGCATCATTGGATAAAAGACTTTGTCTCAAGTTCTTAGAAAATTTCACAAGGTATAATGACAATACTTACTTTGAACTTAAGCCTTAAATGCTCAATGATCAAATGAAGTTTTTTATCTTGTCCAAACTTTTTATCAAGTTTTCTAAGCAAAAAATCAATTTTCACTTATGTGCAATCGATTGCATGCTTCACGTTTTCAAAGTGTTAGCTACTGTTTGTAAGTGCAATCAATTTGCATGTTTGTGAAATCAATTTCTCTCTATCAAATTTTGCTACTGTTTTAAAGTGAAATCGATTTACACACATGTGCAATCGATTTCTAACTGAAAATATTTGAATTTTTTAGCTGTTAAAACCCGTGCAATTGATTTACACAAGCATGCAATCGATTGCATGCTGAACGTTTTTGAAAATCAGCAGCTTTGGATATACCTTTTAATAACACCATTTCATGGAAACTTTTCATTAAATCTTGGCAATTGTTCATGATTCATTTGCAGAAATTTATGATGTTTCAAAGAGGTGCTATGAACATATAAATACTGAATATTCAAAATCATTTTGCACCTCTTCCAATCAATAGTTTCTGAATTTTAAAATATTAAAACTCAAGCTTTTTCTTCACTTTCATACACAAAGTTTTTCTCAACATTTTCATATATTGTTAAACAGAAAACTTTGAGCATTACGTTGTCTTGAGTCATTGTATATTATTGTTATTGGAAGAAAAGATCAAGTCATTGATAAAATCACTCAAAGTGATTATTGCACTACAAACTCTATCAATCAAATATTGTTATACACTTTCTTATTTTTCAGGATTGTTGGATACAAGTAAGGTCACCTTGAGAGGATTGTTCTCATTGTTGACATAGTGAAAATACAAGAGGATTGTTCTTGGTTTTGGTAGTTCTTGTTTTAAGTTTGTCACTATAAGGAAATCTCTTTCATGTTGAAAGGGGACTGGATTACTCTCGGACTGTAAGGGGAACCAGGATATATCTCTCGTGTCTCTTTATTTTTCTACATTTAATCTTTCATAAACAAACCATAAACCAGAAAAATATTATCCATCATCACTAAAAACCAGAAAAAATTTAAAGTGCCTAATTCACCCCCTCCCCCCTCTTAGGTGCACTTCATACTTACAATTGGCATTAGAGCAGGTTATAGGTAGCTTGTTCCTAAAAGATCCAGAATGGCTTCCACAAATCAAAATCTCGTTTTCAGAGATGGTGGTATTAACAAAAGCCTCATATATTTTGTGATGAATATTTTGACTTATGGAAAATACGCATGAAGGCACATCTAGAAGCATAAGGATAAGAAATATGGGATGCCGTCGAGAATGGTCCATTTATTCCTATAACCGTGATCAATAGTGCTGGCTCATCAAAGCCTAAAACTGCATGGGATAAAGATGATAAGAAAAAGTCCTCTATGATAAAAAGGAAATCAATCTTCTTCAAGGTGCACTTAGCATGGATGAATTCTTCTGTGTCTCGGCATGCAAAACGGCGAAAGAAATATGGGATTCCTTGGTACAAACTCATGAAGGAATTGTTGAAGTTAAAAGATCAAGACTAAATACTTTGAGTCAAGAATACGAGTTATTTCGAATGCAGCCCGGAGAAACCATCCTTGACTTGCAAAAGAGATTCATGCACTTGACAAATCATCTAAGTTCTCTTGTTAAGACTTTGACGAATGATGAACAAAATCTGAAAGTACTTAGATCCTCAACTATGGAATGACAACCAAAGGTAACGACAATTTTTGAAAAGAAAAGTCTTTCTTCAATAAATTCTGCAACGTTGTTTGGAAAACTTCAAGAATATGAAACAGAACTCGGAAGACTTGAAAAGCATGAAAATCAAGAGAAGAAATCCAAGTATATTGCCTTAAAGATTGATTCCAAGGAAGTTGAAAAGGAATAAAATCCGGAAGAAGATGAAAATTTCATGCTTCTTGTTAAAAGGCTAGGTAAGTTCTTTGGTAGAAATGAAAAATCCCTTTCTCATGCAAAAAGAAAGAAACAATTTAAGAAAAGGGAAGCTTCCACATCAACACGAGAAGTCACATGTTATGAATGCGGTAAGCAAGGTCATATCAAGTCAGATTGTCCAAAGCTCTCCAAGAAAGGTGGCTACAAAGGAAAAAAGGAATTTAAGAATAAAAAGGCCTATGTTTCATGGGAGGATAATGAAAAAAGTTCTTCGTCCGGTTCCGATAGTGATGAAAGTGAAAATCTAGGATTGATGGTCTCACACCATTCTGATAATGAAGATGATGAGGTATGCTTGAAGATCACATGCAACATTTGGTATCTTGATAGTGGTTGTTCATAGCATATGATGGGACACATAAACCAATTTTCAAATCTAGTGCTAAAGGCCAAGGGTTTTGTCACTTATGGAGACAATAATAAGGGGAGAATTCTTGGAAAAGGCAAAGTTGGTGCTCCACCTTTCACATCCATTGAAGATGTTCTTTATGTTGAAGGACTAAAGCACAATCTTCTAAGTATTAGCCAACTATGTGACAAAAGCCTCAAGATCAAGTTCACCAAAGATGAATGCTTGATAAAAGATGAAATCACACATGAGGTTATACTTAAAGGTAAAAGAATTAATAATATATTTATGATTTCCCTAGATGATCCATCTTTGAAGGTAAAATGTCTCATGGCAAACAACGATGATTCATGGCTTTGGCACAAAAGAATTGCTCATATTCATGTGGAACACTTGAATAAATTAATCAAGCATGATATTGTCATTGGGTTTCCTAAGAGAAATTTTGTCAAAGATAGACTTTGTGATGCTTGTCAAAAAGGGAAACAAACAAAATCAACTTTCAAATCTAAGAATGTGGTGTCTACTACAAGACCACTACAATTGTTTCATATGGACTTATTTGGTCCATCAAGAACAAGAAGTTTCATAGGTAATGTATATGCTTTGGTTATTGTTGACGATTTCTCTAGATATACTTGGACATTCTTTTTCGTGCAGAAAAGTGATGCATTAAAGGCTTTCAAGAAGTATGATAAACAAATTCACAATGAGAAATCTCTTACAATTTCCTCCATAAGAAGTGATCATGACGGAGAATTTCAAAATGCTCTCTTTGAAGAATTTTGTGGAGAACATGGAATATCTCACAACTTATCGGCACCAAGGACTCCTCAACAAAATGGAGTGGTGGAAAGAAAGAATAGGTATCTTGTAGAGCTTGCAAGAATGATGCTTAGCAATTCAAATCTTCCAAAATATTTTTGGGCGGATGCGGTGAGCACGACATGTTTTGTTAGCAATAGAGTTAAGATAAGACCAATCTTGAAGAAAACTCCATATGAACTTTTCAAATGGAGGAAACCAAACATTACCTTCTTTCACATTTTCGGTTGCAAATTCTTTATACTAAACAACGACAAAGATAACCTTGGTAAGTTTGATGAAAAATCCGATGAAGTAATTTTTCTTGGATACTCTCTTTCTAGTAAAGCATATAGAATTTATAACAAAAGAAATTTAACAATTGAAGAATCAATGCATGTATCTTTTGATGAATCTAACCCCTCCAAGGAGGATAATATTGTTTGTAATGATGATGATGAAATATTAGAAGTTCCTCAAGAATATACTTCCAAAGATGTGAATAAGGATCAACCGATTCAACAAGAAGAAACATATGAACAAGAATCAAACTTCAATGATCTACCAAAGGAGTGGAGGACTCATAGAGATTATCCTATCGATAAATTCATCGGTGATATAAGTTAAGGTGTGACAACAAGATTAAAACTTAAAGATGCTTGTCTAAACATGGCATTTGTCTCTCAGATTGAACCCTCCAAAGTTGATGAAGCCTTAGGCGATGACCAATGGATTATTGCTATGCAAGAAGAGTTAAATCAATTTTAAAGGAATCAAGTTTGGGAACTTTTCCCTAGGCCAAGAAACAAACACATCATTCAAACAAGATGGGTATTTAAGAACAAACTTGATGAAAATGGTATAATTGTTCGGAACAAAGCAAGATTGGTAGCACAAGGCTACAATCAAGAAGAAGGAATAGACTTTGAAGAAACTTTCGCTCCGGTTGTAAGGTTAGAAGCTATTCGTCTTTTACTTGCCTATGCTTATTCATTAAATTTTCAACTTTTCAAAATGGATGTCAAAAGCGCATTCTTGAATGGATATATCAATGAAGAAGTTTATGTTAAGCAACCCCTAGGGTTCGAAGATTTCAAGAATTCATCTCATGTTTTTAAATTGAGAAAAGCTCTCTATGGTTTGAAATAAGCACCAATGGAATGGTACGATCGCCTAAGTAATTTCTTATGCGAAAAAGGCTTTGAAAAAGGTAAAGTTGACAAGACTTTGTTTATCAAGAAAATAAAATATGACACTTTTCTAGTTCAAGTCTGTGTTGACGATATCATCTTCGGCTCGTCAAACAAAGAAATGTGTGAAGAATTTTCAGCAATGATGCAAGACGAATTTGAGATTTCCATGATGGGTAAAATGAATTATTTTCTTGGACTTCAAATCAAGAAATTAAATGATGGCATTTTCATCAACCAATCCAAATATTGCAAAGAATTGTTGAAAAGATTTGACATGGATAATTGTAAAGTTATGACTACACCAATGGGTTCCAGTACATACGTTAATCAAGATGAATCGGGTGTCTCCATTGACATTACAAAATATCAAGGTATGATTGGCTCCTTATTATATTTGATGGCAAGCCGTCCTGACATTATGTTCAGTGTTTGTCTATGTGCTCACTTTCAATCAAATCCAAAGAATCACATCTCATGGCAGTAAAACGGATCATGAAGTATCTCAATGGACCAACAAATGTTGGATTATGGTATCCTAAAGGTAGTGTTTTCAATTTAGTTGGTTACTCTGACGCGGATTATGCAGGTTGTAAAACTGATAGAAAAAGCACAAGTGGTACTTGTCACATCCTTGGAAATGCATTAGTATCATGGGCTTGCAAGAAACAATCATGTGTTGCTCTTAGCAAAACCGAAGCAGAATATATTGCAACGGGTAGTAGTTGTGCTCAAATGTTGTGGCTTAAGCAACAACTTCGTGACTATGGACTCAATCTAGGATGAATTCCTCTTCGGTGCAACAATACAAGTGCAATAAACATTACAAAGAATTTGGTCATGCACTCAAGAATCAAACACATCGACATACGACATCACTTTCTTCGTGATCATGTGGTTCAAGGAGATGTCGAGGTCACATTTGTAGATACTCATAATCAAATTGCAGATATCTTCACTAAACCTTTGGCAAGAGAACCATTTTACAAGATTCGACGAGAACTTGGCATTCTTGATGAACACAACGTATAAGGTGCTTTCTATCCTTTTTATGCTTTCACATACTTGTCTTAACTTTGTTATATGTAAAAATTCATGATTATATGATGCCTTTAAATTCTATATATGTTAAGTGTTCTTAAAATTTAATAAAAATGTGTTTTTGGTCTTTTTTTGTTGATGCAAATCGATTGCACCATTGTGCAAATTGATTGCTCACTGTATATTTTATTTTTTGACCTTTCTATTTTTAGTGCAAATCGATTGCACGTTGTTCGTTTCAATTTTCTGTTGGTTCTGTTTTGTGTGCAAATCGATTGCACATGTATGCAAATCGATTGCACTGCTATAAATTGCTTTTTTGACAGGCTTTTATGTTGGTCAGAATTTATCTCTCTCTCATATACCCAATTTCACCTCCACTATTGACAAATATATTAAATATCATTGACTATATTAAAACCCACTCATCACTATCCACTCACAAATCCTATCCAAATTCATCTCTTCAAATATCTACTTCTCCAAATCTACCAAACCCTAAATTCAAAAAAACACCTTCCTCATGACATCCAGACAAAAACGAAAAGTGTCAGCAACAGAGAAAGGAAAGAAGAAAGTTGCTTCATCTTCTGCAGAAAATCATTAATCTCAACTCTCACCGAAGTTTAAGAAACAAGATTCAAAAGAGATTTTCAAAGGAGGATAGTGTCCACTCAAAAATATGGTATGTTATCATCTTTCCATCAAGAATGCTTTACTTTTCAAAATGATTTGACTGCATATGGATTGGAACCACTGATTTCATCATTTGTTCCATACTACCCGGATCTAGAAAGAGTGTTCTTCACTAATTTGGCTACTTACGAAGGCAAGTTTGTTACATATGTGTTGGGCACAAGAATTTCTCTAAACCCTGAAATTCTTGGTGAGATCCTACATATCCCTCATATTGGGAGCTATTTGTATAATCCTGAAGATGAAGCATGGGATGTTTACAAGAAAATGATTTTTACCACAGCATTGGCAGATTGAACGAAGATGAATTCTATGCTAAAATAATTCGCGGTCTAGGAGTCATTCCATCTAGAGACTCTTGGAGTGCATGTATCTTTTTTATCGACGATGGGGTATTTCACTATTTCATGGTCTACATTATGTTTCCGCGGGCTGGAAACCACTGCACTATGACTGATTTGGAAATGAAACTTCTATACACAATGAAAAGAGGTATAAGCGCCAATTGGGCACGGCTTATAATGACTCATATGCTAAGGTTTAATGCAAAGTCAAAATTCCTACCATATGCTTACTTTAATACTCTAATCATGGAATAATTTGGAATTGATTTTGTCGGTTTTGAAAGAGTTGATATGGATCCAAATGGTCACAAGGTCTCAATCAAAAATGTTGATTCGAGAATGGGAGTTCACTATAATTCAAAAACAAAAACAATCACATACATTGGTGAAGATATGGTTGGTGACGAAGGAAACAATCAAGAGGAAGAAGGCGGTGATGCTGCACCTCCTCCACCTACAGCTCCCTTTGGTCCAAGTAATCAAGATGTTATAGATTTTATGACTCAACAATTTTCTTCCATCAACACAAATATCAACCACCGGTGGAATGCCATCAATGACTCCATGACATCTCGGATTAATGATTTTCGCTCAGATGTGAACCAACAATTTTCCTACCTCTACTCTCACCTTCACATACCTCCATATGACCCTAATAATCTTGATATACCTCCACCACAATACACAGAACCTCCATTACAACAAAAATTCCCCAATAAAGGACCCTTCTTCTATAACAACCGTGACATAAATCAACCTTAAAATTCTGTCCAATTTTGTTATTTCTACTGTTTTTATGTTATTGTTGTACCCCAAAATTTGCCCTCTCATATTCTCCAAGATTTGCAAAGAGCAAGCTTCAAATCTCCCCAAGGGTTGCACAGTTCAAGGGCCTCCTAAACAGTCAAAATTAGGGTTTTGGTTCTGACAAAGAAAATGAAGTTTCCAAGGGTCCAATCAAGTCCCACATGCCTATAAATATGGTCAAGCATCCTCATACCAAGTTTCAAGACCTACAGCACAAAATTGCACAGTCAAAAACCCTAATTGCACTACAGTCAACTGTAGGGGCAAAATGGTCATTTGACAGCCAAAAGTCCAAATTTTTGGTCAACATCTCATTTTGAAGCCACAAACATCATTTGATCAATGCTTGATCATGATTCTCAAAGCTTGGCTCAAAAAGTCTCAAGATGCAAAAGTTTCCATATTTGGACAGTTGAAAAAGTCAACTGTAAATTGACCAGGGCATAACTTTCACATGGATTATCAGAAAAATTCCATCCAAAGCTCATTTTGAAGAGAAAGACATTTCCTACAACTCCTCTTCACACTTCAAGTCCAAGAAATGCTCTCACAAAAAGTTATCAATTTCAACATTATAGGTCATTTTCAAAAGTCAACAAAAAGGGACTTTAAGTAAAAGGCCATAACTTGAGATTGGTAAATCAAAATGACATGGGACCAAATACATTGGTTAGAGGACTCAAATACCTTTCCAAAATGTCCAATAACATGAGCAAAACTTAAAAATTGAGCAAGTTATGCCTTGTGGAAGTTGGGAAATATTTGGATATTTTGAAAAGTCAACATTGATTCAAATGACCTAAAAATGCTAATGGGCCTCTTTTTCTTCCACAATTCATCATCCAAGGCATGTGCACGACCATTTGGCCCAAAGGAAAGTTTTTTATCATTTTTATTTATTTATTTGGATTTTTAATCATTAATAATTCATTTAATTAATTAAAATACATGAAAAATACTAAACCTAGGTTTTAAATCTTTTTATGCATGATATATACTCAATATTTCGTGCATGGCTAGATTTGGAAAGAATCAATATGATTTGTCATGATTTGGTAGCAAATATGCATGAAAAGATTGGAAAATATTTTGCCATGAAAATCAATATCCTCTCATCAATTCCTTGATCCTTTGGACCTCTTTTTCAACCCTAATCCATCCATACATAAGCCTAATAAAAACCCTAGTGGTAAGGACCTCCCAGCTGCGCAAGAACCTGATCAACAAGTTTGCAATTTTCTCAAAAAAGTCAAATACTGAAAACTAGGATACAGGGTGATTCAAGGCAAAATATCTGTTCCATTGGCTTGTTGAGACTTCAAGGAAGGAATTGGAATCAAAACCATAAGCTTTAACACCAAGAAACGTGAGAACGATGGTGTCCTGTACAGAAACTTTTCCACATTCTTGCATCACGATTCATGCATTTTTCATAATTTTTGATGTTTGATTTATGTTCAGTGTTTAATTCTAAAGCTAACTGTATGGTTTGATTAAGTTTTCGTGCCAAAATAGAAGATTCACCATTGATGCAGGTTAGGGTTTTTCAAGCTTTGAATTGGGCGTTTCTTAACGCTGTAAAATTGGAACATGAAACCTAGGCCATTCAACTCAGCATGCTTGGACGATGCTAAATCCACCCTCGCGCTCAATTTATGAGCTACCACAAGCTAATCGCTATTTTCTGGAATGGCATATTTTGGAACGGTTCAAAAACCGTTGCTGATTCTTTTGTGTTTCAGGAAAAACAAAAGCGAGGAAGACGAAGGCTAGGTGGCCAAGACTGATTGGTTCATTTAAAAATTCGCGCTAAAAGTCCACTAACCCTTATGTTTGCTTATGTTGTTTATTAGTTATATTATAAACAAAGAGACAAAGTGGAGCAGTTGGTAAAGCGTCTTAGTGGTAATCTCCAGGACCTGGGTTCGAGCCCCAGGTCCCCACCCCTTTCATATTATTTTTCCTTCAATTATCATCCTATGTCGTTTCAATACAGGGGTTCCACCATACACTCAACATCCAGGCCCTCCACGTGCTGGCTGAGATCAATCCAAGGGGCACAACTTGCAGTACATCATGGGCCCTAGTCAACCATGCATATGGGAACGTAGAAAGTCAAAAAAGGCCTTAAGAATCTTGGGCCAGTCATGCTAACAAGACCTCCAAATGGGGACAGACCCCCCATGGTTTGACTTTTCATCCTTTTCTTTATTTTGTTATTTCAATTATTGTTTTTTTTAATTAGTTTCTTCAATTTAAATATTTTCATCAAAAACATAAAAAACAATATAAAATCTGAAAAGAGACAAAAAATAAATATTTCTATTTAACATTTTTTTTTTTTGTAAATAAATAACATTAATTGATTTTAGTTTTAATTTAGGTTTAAATCTTAATATTTTTCTAATAAACTTAAACTTTGAAGAATTAGGGTTTGTATTAATTTTTTATCCCTTTTCTTTTCTTTTCTCTAAATAATTAAATATTTTCTATTATCTTTATAAATCAAAATTACATGTAAATAATTAGGTTAATTTAGGTTTAACTTTAATACTTTCTTAATAAACTAAAAAACAATTAGAATTAGGGTTAGCATTTTAATTTCAGTTAATCTTTCTCATAAAAATTCACAAATCTAAAAACTCAAAAAAAATCTTTTCTCTTTTTATTTTCATTTTAATTTTAATTAATTTAATAATTTAATTTAATTTCATTAAAAAGGGTCCAACGCCCTCGTTTCTAACTTTAATTCCAATTCGCGCATTTTTACTTTTATTTCTTATAATATCAATGTAATTCTCCCAAAGCCGTGTAATTTTATAATTTCTCGCACTTTGCTTTATCACTTTAATTCTTTATTTTTCTGTCAAATCGGGTCCTGGAAATTTTGGCGATGTGGACCCGCGCCTTTGTAATAGTCTAGAACTTTAGATTTCTCGCAATTTTTTAACTATTAAATAAATGCATGCAAGAATGAATGATAAAAATAAAAATAAACGCGTAGCTCACTCATAACATGACAAGATAAAATAAACGAATCTGACACACAAATCACACACCACCCCTAGGGTACGCCTCACTGTTGCCTTGCCTCGAAAGGTGATCGTCGAGTAGAGGATGTCTTAGTAAGTCCTCATGATCCGGGAACCTGGCATGAGGGTAGCTTCTAAGGTGTCTTCCCATTGCTCCAGTGATCACCATGTCCCGAACATCGAATTGACCCGAACACCTCCAACGGTGGTGCTACCTACCTCTCAATGGTGGGATGGCACTACTTTAAAGGACATTTACACAGACGAATTCCTTAGGGTAGGTAGACGACTCTTAATACTTGCTCTAATTCAAAACAAAACAAATCAAAAATACTTTTCACACCAACACATTTTCAAAAAGCTTTCGAAAGCATTTTTCAAACACTCTTGAGGACCGATACAAGAGTCGAACTGAAATTTTCAAAGAAACTTTTTAAAACCCACAGTTGAAAAGCAAACAAAGCATTTTTGAAAACACAAGTGAGAAAGTATCTAAGAGCCCATGGATAACCATGGATAGAAAGGGTGCTAACACCTTCCCTTTCTATAATCTACCTCCCGAACCGAGAGCAATCTCTATAAGGAATTTTTCTGTGCTTTTGTCCTTTCCATTTGGAGAAAATAAAAGACGGTGGCGACTCTTGCTTCCGCGACATTTCGCGAAACCAGCGTTAAACAAGTCAGTTCTAAATCCACCGATCACAGAACTGGCGACTCTGCTGGGGATATTTTTAAAGTGAGGTGTACCTTAGGGTTAGTTCATAACTGTGTTTTCAATTGTATTGACTTGTCTGCTTTAAATTTGTGGGTTGCATGGGAGTTACATAGATCCTAACCCGGATCTGGGGATACCCTATTAGGTAGCATAAGTTGTGAGGGACCTATCCGGTGTATACCGACATGGGTGAAGCAGTGGCTACGTTGGTGTGGCGCCTTGGTCTGTACCGATATCCCTCGTGTTGAAACGGGGAGAATATGGGTCTTCCAAGGAGTCATTAAGCACCAACAGACCTTAGAACCTTAAATGACACAACTTGGCCATTAGAACAGTAGCAGTATGCTACGCCCATTGAGGCTAAACTCTCGTGATGGTTCTGGCTGCAAGAAAAGATTGTGATGCTGGAGTTATGACCGATTGAGGGTAGTCAATGATATTGGGATCCCCTAAGAACCCGGTTACTTTGATAGGACAGGTATGAACCAACAAACTGAAAGAGGGTAATACCTAGACCTCATGCTGGCCTAAACTCTAAGGGTTCTTTTGTGTGACTTGTGTGCCTTCAATACTTGAACTACTTGCATGCTTATTATCTGACCCTTGAATTTCTTGCAGGTTTTGTTTATAGTCCTTAATTGGGACTCATAACAAAGTTTACTGAATTTCTTGCAGGTTTTGTTTATAGTCCTTAATTAGGACTCATAACCGGGTTTACTGAGTTTTTGCAGGTTTTGTTTATGTCCTTATTTGGGACTTATAACAGGGTTTACTTACGTTACCCCATGCACAACATAACATCATACCATTGCATACATCTTAACCCATTTCAAGGATCTCAAGGGCTTGTGATGCAGGTCATGATGAATCAAACGTCTAGCAAGGGGCAAAGAGGATTTATTTTCCTCCATCCAAGGTTGTCAGAGGCTATGACCCACTTGATATGGTGAGCTTTGACACTTGAAGAAGGTTCCCTTAACCAAGGTTGTTTGGAAATCAAAACCAGACATGATGACTTAAGTCAGGGGCTATGACCCACTTGATATGGTGAGCCTTTGACCCTTGGAAGAAAAGCTCTCAACGAATATGAAGTTCTTTCAATCAAGCTACCGGATCCAAATGCTAACAAATTTTCTTGTTTACCCCGCGAGGTCCTTGAAAACATTACATGCATGACATACTCATCATTGCATAACAGGTATCCTTGTTGCAGGTCACTTACCTTTCTCGCTGTTTATTTCAGCAATGGCTTCACAATCAGATAACCAGGACCTTCACACTCAAGAGACTCAGTTCAAGGAGATCTTCCTAAGCCTATCCAAGGGGCAGGAAGAGTTGAGGACACTCCTCATGGGGAATCTGGCCAAGAAAAATCCCGAGGATGACAAGGATGAACAGCTGAAACGTCTACAAGCTGAGGTAGACACATTGAAAACCCAGATGCTGGGGCAAAGGGACCTCATTCAAGGTTTATCTCAGGAGCAAGGAGAGCTGAGAGCCATCATCATCCAGCTTCCTCAAGGCATGAAGCAACCAGCCCAAATCAGGGACCAGGTCATGGAACAGCTTCCAAGAAGGCAAAAGTCGGGTCCAATGAATAGACCTCTCCGAGTTGCTACTACTTCTCAGGGCCAACAACGACCTCGCCAAGAACAGCGGGTTGATCAGAACAGGTCGGACGAGCCTAAGAGACAATTCACCTACATCAACATGTCATGGTCACGAGCTTTCCAGCACATGTTAAGGATGAACCTGATTGCGGTGATCAACCCTCCTGCAAATCCAAAGACTTTCTCTCCAAACTACAACCCAGAAGCAAGGTGCGCTTACCATTCTTGTAGTCCGGGGCACGATACTGAGGACTGTTGGGCACTGAAGTACAAGATTCAGAATATGATCGATGCTAAGGAGATCGAGTTCGAGCCCGCCGAGACTCCCAATGTGATCATTGCTCCCTTGCCAAAACATGGCTAGGATTGAGAAATTTTTGTTCATTAGAATCTTTCAAGTTGTAATTTTCTTTTGATTGTTCAAACATTCCATTCATATCAAACGTTGTTATTCCATTAATGCATTGCATATGTCTGTTTTGAAGCAATATATTCGTATTCACTATATGCAAATTATTTTCATATTTTTTCTGATGATCAACTCTGGATTGAAAATTCTAAGCCTCTTGAGGGAGGGTGACGAAAACGATACCACGATCTTTACAGTATGCTTTTGAACAGACCCTGCTGATGAGGTACAGGCATTGTTTCAATCCCTAAACACTGGAGTTATAAGGAAGATAATCCCTCGTCAACCCCTCTGAGCCAAAGAAGTAGGAGTTTTTCTTTTCGAAGTTTAAAACCCTTAATCATAACCTGGGGCAGGGTAGTTCTCTCAGTTGATCCAAGTGCATAACGAATGGCACCAAAGAGGTCTTTATAAAACGAAGAAAGACAGTGATGGTTCCATAAAGAAAGGCAGTCATTACTTCTCAAAATAAGAACCCATTAAGTCAAAACCTAGGAAGGAGACTTACAAAACTGGGGCATCCCGCTGACTGTAATTCCAAAAAAGGAAACAGTTCAGGCAAAAAAAAAAAGAAAGGGATAACAAAAACCAAACAAGAAAGAGGTCTTACAAACCCTCAACAAAAAAGGAATGACTGCCTATTCCAAATAAGTTATCAACATCCGAATCATCACCGGAAAATCAGAGCAAAGACTCCAACAAGGTCTAACGTATGATCAACTGAGTTTAGGTTTGGAGAACATCACGAAGAGCGGGTGGGTACAAATAAAATTTGAGCCTTTATCCTTTGTTTCTTAAACCGTGAACCAGGCCACGTTATAACCCTTAAAAGTCCTAGCTGAAGCACGAGTTAGTTCGAAAGCATACTGTTACGAAAGGTATCCTGACTCCTTAAGGCCTAGTGGTAAACACGAAGTTGACATCACGTTTTACAAACATTCATTTGTTTTATGAAAAATAATGCGTTTTCAAAATCTTCAAGACAGACATAGGCTTTGCATTTTTAACATAACTTTGTTTGCATATGACTTTTTGTTTGAACAACAGGGAAATTCGCACGATGAATACCTGGTGAACAAAGGCACTTCCAATCAAGGGGCATGACTTGATCATGGTCTATCATCTGGGGCAGTCCAATAAAGATTCGGAGAATCTCTCAAAGGCCAAATCGCCTGGGGCAAATCTTCGCCTGAGTCACTTGGGGCACTCCAGCAACGAATCTTGCCTGATTAAACACCTTCTGGTGGCGTGACAAAACACCTCTAACAGGGGCAACTCTCTACATTCTGAGAGCGTGGACATAGTCGGAAAAAAATACTGCGCATGAAAAAGACCCGCTAGGTTGACATGCCTAGGCAAAAATTAGGGCTTCCCGGCGAACCAAAAGGGTTCGGGCAAAATGAAGGGATGAAAATGAAAAATCTGTACACCCGGCAAGTCGAAAACCTGAAAAGGCGGCTTGGGTAAAAATGGGTATCCCGGTGGACTGAAAACCCGAAAGGGCGGTCCAGGCAAAAGTTAGGGATTGGAGAGTACGACTATGTCCTGTCATCCTGTCACCTGCCTACCAGAAGAAGGTTTGTCCATCAACAACTATCAGCGCCTCACAGGTCTTCCTCTCCCATAGAAACAGGGGCAATAAAGAGTTGTCTAAGCGATCTAATTATTCTATCCACCAAGGTACCGAGGTAAGTTCAGTTGAAGAACATAACCAGATATCTTAATTCCCCAGAGAGTGAGCCAGCAATCAGTGCACTCTCCCCAAGCAAAGCTATATTATCAACCTTAAGGAAGTTGGGTATACTCCCGCAGATCTCAGCATTCCCCAGCAGTACATATTCTTAACAAGCATCCCCGGCAGTCTTGATCTAAAGATTGTTCCCCGGTGGTATACCCAACATTCAGTGGAATCACTTCCCCGACACAATTCAAAACTTCCCCAAGAGAGTCCAATCCAGTAGATTCTGGAAGCTTATCCTCGCAGAGCACGAATGCGTCGTCCGGCTTTATTCAAAGAGTTATTTCCTTACCAGGATATAACTGGGTTATCCTCATCCAAAAGCCATGGAAAGATCGTCGTCGACAAAGTCTTCTTATTCCCAGCGAAGTCCATTAACACTTCCAATACAACAATGGTATCCCCAGCAAGTTATTATCAATACTCAACAAAGTATCTCTCTCCCCACAGAGTATTGCTCCCCAGCAAGATCATCAGAGTACTTTTCTCCCCGCAGAGTAATCCATTCTCCAAGTTTATTCCCCAACGGAGTTATCTTCTCCTACCGGTATTCTTGCAGCTATCATCCCCAGCGGAGGCAAAAATCTATTCTTCAAACATCAGCCCAGGATATGATCTCCCGGCACCCGCCAAGGATTTACTTTCCTAGACAAAAACATTCCTGAACATCACATACATCATTATAGCATGCATAGACGCATCATATCTTACAAATCTCATTTATGTTGAGAACATCATTGCTTGACCCATATCATGCATATGACTGACCTTTACCTTTCAGGAAAGATCCAGTTAAATTTTCAACTATATTCCAAGACCTAGTCTGGTTCAGTTAAATCGACTCCAAAGATTTCTCTGTTTCTTATCCAATCAAAGGCCTTCTCTGGTTCAGTCAGATCGACCCTAAGATCTCCCTGTTGCTTATCCAGTTGAAGACATTTCAAGACCTAGACCGGTTCAGCTAATCGACCCTAAGATTTTCTGTTTCTTATCCAGTCCAAGGCCTTCTCTAGTCCAGTTAAATCGACCCCAAACAGATTTTCCTGATAAAGACTCAGTAGAAGTTATCCAAGATTCTCTCAATGATTGCTGTTGAGGTTGTAGTCGCCTGTGGTTCTCTCCCCGATCCTGCGGAGGTAGTAATCATCCCAAGATTCGCTCAACGATTGCTGTTGAAGTTGAAGTTATCCAAGATTCTATCAATGATTGCTGTTGAGGTTGTAGTCGCCTGTGGTTCCCTCCCCGATCCTGCGGAGGTAGTAATCATCCCAAGATTCGCTCAACGATTGCTGTTGAAGTTGAAGTTATCCAAGATTCTCTCAATGATTGCTGTTGAGGTTGTAGTCGCCTGTGGTTCTCTCCCCGATCCTGCGGAGGTAGTAATCATCCCAAGATTCGCTCAACGATTGCTGTTGAAGTTGAAGTTATCCAAGATTCTCTCAATGATTGCTGTTGAGGTTGTAGTCGCCTGTGGTTCTCTCCCCGATCCTGCGGAGGTAGTAATCATCCCAAAATTCGCTCAACAATTGTTGTTGAAGTTGAAGTTATCCAAGATTCTCTCAATGATTGCTGTTGAGGTTGTAGTCGCCTGTGGTTCTCTCCCCGATCCTGTGGAGGTAGTAATCATCCCAAGATTCGCTCAACGATTGCTGTTGAAGTTGCAGTTATCCAAGATTCTCTCAATGATTGCTGTTGAGGTTGTAGTCGCCTATGGTTCTCTCCCCGATACTGCGGAGGTAGTAATCATCCCAAGATTCGCTCAACGATTGCTGTTGAAGTTGAAGTTATCCAAGATTCTCTCAATGATTGCTGTTGAGGTTGTAGTCGCCTGTGGTTCTCTCCCCGATACTGCGGAGGTAGTAATCATCCCAAGATTCGCTCAATGATTGCTGTTGAGGTTGAAATTGCCCAAGATTCTCTCAATGATTATTGTTGAGGTGGTAGTCGCCTATGGTTCTCTCCCCGATACTGCGGAGGCAGTAATCGTCCCAAGATTCTCTCAATGATACTGTTGAGGTAGTAATCATCCAAGGTTTTCTCAGCGTTCCTGTTGAGGTAGTAACCATCCCTGGTTCATTCATCACCTTTTGGAAGCTCCAGATTCAGCTCCTGTAACCAGTCAGGACACATCTACAAAGAGTTTGAAGACCAGCTCCTGTAACAGGCCAGGTACTCATTTTTCTCTTTTGCAGGTACGCAGGTTCTCGCTAAGGAATCTCTTATGCGATCTACATCCAGATGGCATCTATAAGCCCATCCACCTATCCCTCACATCTTAGCATGGCACCTATAAGCCCATCATCCTATCCATCAATCTCCAAATGGCATCTATAAGCCCATTCCCATCATCACTGAGCGCAAATTTCTGGGCACTCTAGTGTTCAATCATCCTCCACCTTCGGATTACGAAAGGCATGCCAGCCAATCTGCATCCTCAGGTCTAAGAAGATTGAACAGGGGCAACTGTTGTACCCCAAAATTTGCCCTCCCATATTCTCCAAGATTTGCAAAGAGCAAGCTTCAAATCTCCCCAAGGGTTGCACAGTTCAAGGGCCTCCTAAACAGTCAAAAATAGGGTTTTGGTTCTGACAAAGAAAATGAAGTTTCCAAGGGTCCAATCAAGTCCCACATGCCTATAAATATGGTCAAGCATCCTCATACCAAGTTTCAAGACCTACAGCACAAAATTGCACAGTCAAAAACCCTAATTGCACTACAGTCAACTGTAGGGGCAAAATGGTCATTTGACAGCCAAAAGTCCAAATTTTTGGTCAACATATCATTTTGAAGCCACAAACATCATTTGATCAATGCTTGATCATGATTCTCAAAGCTTGGCTCAAAAAGTCTCAAGATGCAAAAGTTTCCATATTTGGACAGTTGAAAAAGTCAACTGTAAATTGACCAGGGCATAACTTTCACATGGATTATCAGAAAAATTCCATCCAAAGCTCATTTTGAAGAGAAAGACATTTCCTACAACTCCTCTTCACACTTCAAGTCCAATAAATACTCTCACAAAAAGTTATCAATTTCAACATTATAGGTCATTTTCAAAAGTCAACAAAAAGGGACTTTAAGTAAAAGGCCATAACTTGATATTGGTAAATCAAAATGACATGGGACCAAAGACATTGGTTAGAGGACTCAAAGTCCTTTCCAAAATGTCCAAGAACATGAGCAAAACTTAAAAATTGAGCAAGTTATGCCTTGTGGAAGTTGGGAAATATTTGGATATTTTGAAAAGTCAACATTGATTCAAATGACCTAAAAATGCTAATGGGCCTCTTTTTCTTCCACAATTCATCATCCAAGGCATGTGCACGACCATTTGGCCCAAAGGAAAGTTTTTTATCATTTTTATTTATTTATTTGGATTTTTAATCATTAATAATTCATTTAATTAATTAAAATACATGAAAAATACTAAACCTAGGTTTTAAATCTTTTTATGCATGATATATACTTAATATTTCGTGCATGGCTAGATTTGGAAAGAATCAATATGATTTGTCATGATTTGGTAGCAAATATGCATGAAAAGATTGGAAAATATTTTGCCATGAAAATCAATATCCTCTCATCAATTCCTTGATCCTTTGGACCTCTTTTTCAACCCTAATCCATCCATACATAAGCCTAATCAAAACCCTAGTGGTAAGGACCTCCCAGCTGCGCAAGAACCTGATCAACAAGTTTGCATTTTTCTCAAAAAAGTCAAATACTGAAAACTAGGATACAGGGTGATTCAAGGCAAAATATCTGTTCCATTGGCTTGCTGAGACTTCAAGGAAGGAATTGGAATCAAAACCATAAGCTTTAACACCAAGAAACGTGAGAACGATGGTGTCCTGTACAGAAAATTTTCCACATTCTTGCATCACGATTCATGCATTTTTCATAATTTTTTATGTTTGATTTATGTTCAGTGTTTAATTCTAAAGCTAACTGTATGGTTTGATTAAGTTTTCGTGCCAAAATAGAAGATTCACCATTGATGCAGGTTAGGGTTTTTCAAGCTTTGAATTGGGCGTTTCTTAACGCTGTAAAATTGGAACATGAAACCTAGGCCATTCAACTCAGCATGCTTGGACGATGCTAAATCCATCCTCGCGCTCAATTTATGAGCTACCACAAGCTAATCGCTATTTTCTGGAATGGCATATTTTGGAACGGTTCAAAAACCGTTGCTGATTCTTTTGTGTTTCAGGAAAAACAAAAGCGAGGAAGACGAAGGCTAGGTGGCCAAGACTGATTGGTTCATTTAAAAATTCGCGCTAAAAGTCCACTAACCCTTATGTTTGCTTATGTTGTTTATTAGTTATATTATAAACAAAGAGACAAAGTGGAGCAGTTGGTAAAGCGTCTTAGTGGTAATCTCCAGGACCTGGGTTCGAGCCCCAGGTCCCCACCCCTTTCATATTATTTTTCTTCAATTATCATCCTATGTCGTTTCAATACAGGGGTTCCACCATACACTCAACATCCAGGCCCTCCACGTGCTGGCTGAGATCAATCCAAGGGGCACAACTTGCAGTACATCATGGGCCCTAGTCAACCATGCATATGGGAACGTAGAAAGTCAAAAAAGGCCTTAAGAATCTTGGGCCAGTCATGCTAACAAGACCTCCAAATGGGGACAGACCCCCCATGGTTTGACTTTTCATCCTTTTCTTTATTTTGTTATTTCAATTATTGTTTTTTTTAATTACTTTCTTCAATTTAAATATTTTCATCAAAAACATAAAAAACAATATAAAATCTGAAAAGAGACAAAAAATAAATATTTCTATTTAACATTATTTTTTTTTGTAAATAAATAACATTAATTGATTTTAGTTTTAATTTAGGTTTAAATCTTAATATTTTTCTAATAAACTTAAAATTTGAAGAATTAGGGTTTGTATTAATTTTTTATCCCTTTTCTTTTCTTTTCTCTAAATAATTAAATATTTTCTATTATCTTTATAAATCAAAATTGCATGTAAATAATTAGGTTAATTTAGGTTTAACTTTAATACTTTCTTAATAAACTAAAAAACAATTAGAATTAGGGTTAGCATTTTAATTTCAGTTAATCTTTCTCATAAAAATTCACAAATCTAAAAACTCAAAAAAAATATTTTCTCTTTTTATTTTCATTTTAATTTTAATTAATTTAATAATTTAATTTAATTTCATTAAAAAGGGTCCAACGCCCTCGTTTCTAACTTTAATTCCAATTCGCGCATTTTTACTTTTATTTCTTATAATATCAATGTAATTCTCCCAAAGCCGTGTAATTTTATAATTTCTCGCACTTTGCTTTATCACTTTAATTCTTTATTTTTCTGTCAAATCGGGTCCTGGAAATTTTGGCGATGTGGACCCGCGCCTTTGTAATAGTCTAGAACTTTAGATTTCTCGCAATTTTTTAACTATTAAATAAATGCATGCAAGAATGAATGATAAAAATAAAAATAAACGCGTAGCTCACTCATAACATGACAAGATAAAATAAACGAATCTGACACACAAATCACACACCACCCCTAGGGTACGCCTCACTGTTGCCTTGCCTCGAAAGGTGATCGTCGAGTAGAGGATGTCTTAGTAAGTCCTCATGATCCGGGAACCTGGCATGAGGGTAGCTTCTAAGGTGTCTTCCCATTGCTCCGGTGATCACCATGTCCCAAACATCGAATTGACCCGAACACCTCCAACGGTGGTGCTACCTACCTCTCAATGGTGGGATGGCACTACTTTAAAGGACATTTACACAGACGAATTCCTTAGGGTAGGTAGACGACTCTTAATACTTGCTCTAATTCAAAACAAAACAAATCAAAAATACTTTTCACACCAACATATTTTCAAAAAGCTTTCGAAAGCATTTTTCAAACACTCTTGAGGACCGATACAAGAGTCGAACTGAAATTTTCAAAGAAACTTTTTAAAACCCACAGTTGAAAAGCAAACAAACCATTTTTGAAAACACAAGTGAGCAAGTATCTAAGAGCCCATGGATAACCATGGATAGAAAGGGTGCTAACACCTTCCCTTTCTATAATCTACCTCCCGAACCGAGAGCAATCTCTATAAGGAATTTTTCTGTGCTTTTGTCCTTTCCATTTGGAGAAAATAAAAGACGGTGGCGACTCTTGCTTCCGCGACATTTCGCGAAACCAGCGTTGAACAAGTCAGTTCTAAATCCACCGATCACAGAACTGGCGACTCTGCTGGGGATATTTTTAAAGTGAGGTGTACCTTAGGGTTAGTTCATAACTGTGTTTTCAATTGTATTGACTTGTCTGCTTTAAATTTGTGGGTTGCATGGGAGTTACATAGATCCTAACCCGGATCTGGGGATACCCTATTAGGTAGCATAAGCTGTGAGGGACCTATCCGGCGTATACCAACATGGGTGAAGCAGTGGCTACGTTGGTGTGGCGCCTTGGTCTGTACCGATATCCCTCGTGTTGAAACGGGGAGAATATGGGTCTTCCAAGGAGTCATTAAGCACCAACAGACCTTAGAACCTTAAATGACACAACTTGGCCATTAGAACAGTAGCAGTATGCTACGCCCATTGAGGCTAAACTCTCGTGATGGTTCTGGCCGCAAGAAAAGATTGTGATGCTGGAGTTATGACCGATTGAGGGTAGTCAATGATATTGGGATCCCCTAAGAACCCGGTTACTTTGATAGGACAGGTATGAACCAACAAACTAAAAGAGGGTAATACCTAGACCTCATGCTGGCCTAAACTCTAAGGGTTCTTTTGTGTGACTTGTGTGCCTTCAATACTTGAACTACTTGCATGCTTATTATCTGACCCTTGAATTTCTTGCAGGTTTTGTTTATAGTCCTTAATTGGGACTCATAACAAAGTTTACTGAATTTCTTGCAGGTTTTGTTTATAGTCCTTAATTAGGACTCATAACCGGGTTTACTGAGTTTTTGCAGGTTTTGTTTATGTCCTTATTTGGGACTTATAACAGGGTTTACTTACGTTACCCCATGCACAACATAACATCATACCATTGCATACATCTTAACCCATTTCAAGGATCTCAAGGGCTTGTGATGCAGGTCATGATGAATCAAACGTCTAGCAAGGGGCAAAGAGGATTTATTTTCCTCCAGCCAAGGTTGTCAGAGGCTATGACCCACTTGATATGGTGAGCTTTGACACTTGAAGAAGGTTCCCTTAACCAAGGTTGTTTGGAAATCAAAACCAGACATGATGACTTAAGTCAGGGGCTATGACCCACTTGATATGGTGAGCCTTTGACCCTTGGAAGAAAAGATCTCAACGAATATGAAGTTCTTTCAATCAAGCTACCAGATCCAAATGCTAACAAATTTTCTTGTTTACCCCGCGAGGTCCTTGAAAACATTACATGCATGACATACTCATCATTGCATAACAGGTATCCTTGTTGCAGGTCACTTACCTTTCTCGCTGTTTATTTCAGCAATGGCTTCACAATCAGATAACCAGGACCTTCACACTCAAGAGACTCAGTTCAAGGAGATCTTCCTAAGCCTATCCAAGGGGCAGGAAGAGTTGAGGACACTCCTCATGGGGAATCTGGCCAAGAAAAATCCCGAGGATGACAAGGACGAACAGCTGAAACGTCTACAAGCTGAGGTAGACACATTGAAAACCCAGATGTTGGGGCAAAGGGACCTCATTCAAGGTTTAGCTCAGGAGCAAGGAGAGCTGAGAGCCATGATCAGCCAGCTTCCTCAAGGCATGAAGTCGGGTCCAATGAACAGCTTCCAAGAAGGCAAAAGTCGGGTCCAATGAATAGACCTCTCCGAGTTGCTACTACTTCTCAGGGCCAACAACAACCTCGCCAAGAACAGCGGGTTGATCAGAACAGGTCGGACGAGCCTAAGAGACAATTCACCTACATCAACATGTCATGGTCACGAGCTTTCCAGCACATGTCAAGGATGAACCTGATTATGGTGATCAACCCTCCTGCAAATCCAAAGACTTCCTCTCCAAACTACAACCTAGAAGCAAGGTGCGCTTACCATTCTGGTAGTCCGGGGCACGATACTGAGGACTGTTGGGCACTGAAGTACAAGATTCAGAATATGATCGATGCTAAGGAGATCGAGTTCGAGCCCGCCGAGACTCCCAATGTGATCATTGCTCCCTTGCCAAAACATGGCTAGGATTGAGAAATTTTTGTTCATTAGAATCTTTCAAGTTGTAATTTTCTTTTGATTGTTCAAACATTCCATTCATATCAAACGTTGTTATTCCATTAATGCATTGCATATGTCTGTTTTGAAGCAATATATTCGTATTCACTATATGCAAATTATTTTCATATTTTTTCTGATGATCAACTCTGGATTGAAAATTCTAAGCCTCTTGAGGGAGGGTGACGAAAACGATACCACGATCTTTACAGTATGCTTTTGAACAGACCCTGCTGATGAGGTACAGGCATTGTTTCAATCCCTAAACACTGGAGTTATAAGGAAGATAATCCCTCGTCAACCCCTCTGAGCCAAAGAAGTAGGAGTTTTTCTTTTCGAAGTTTAAAACCCTTAATCATAACCTGGGGCAGGGTAGTTCTCTCAGTTGATCCAAGTGCATAACGAATGGCACCAAAGAGGTCTTTACAAAACGAAGAAAGACAGTGATGGTTCCATAAAGAAAGGCAGTCATTACTTCTCAAAATAAGAACCCATTAAGTCAAAACCTAGGAAGGAGACTTACAAAACAGGGGCATCCCGCTGACTGTAATTCCAAAAAAGGAAACAGTTCAGGCAAAAAAAAAAAGGGATAACAAAAACCAAACAAGAAAGAGGTCTTACAAACCCTCAACAAAAAAGGAATGACTGCCTATTCCAAATAAGTTATCAACATCCGAATCATCACCGGAAAATCAGAGCAAAGACTCCAACAAGGTCTAACGTATGATCAACTGAGTTTAGGTTTGGAGAACATCACGAAGAGCGGGTGGGTACAAATAAAATTTGAGCCTTTATCCTTTGTTTCTTAAACCGTGAACCAGGCCACGTTATAACCCTTAAAAGTCCTAGCTGAAGCACGAGTTAGTTCGAAAGCATACTGTTACGAAAGGTATCCTGACTCCTTAAGGCCTAGTGGTAAACACGAAGTTGACATCACGTTTTACAAACATTCATTTGTTTTATGAAAAATAATGCGTTTTCAAAATCTTCAAGACAGACATAGGCTTTGCATTTTTAACATAACTTTGTTTGCATATGACTTTTTGTTTGAACAGCAGGGAAATTCGCACGATGAATACCTGGTGAACAAAGGCACTTCCAATCAAGGGGCATGACCTGATCATGGTCTATCATCTGGGGCAGTCCAATCAAGATTCGGAGAATCTCTCAAAGGCCAAATCGCCTGGGGCAAATCTTCGCCTGAGTCACTTGGGGCACTCCAGCAACGAATCTTGCCTGATTAAACACCTTCTGGTGGCGTGACAAAACACCTCTAACAGGGGCAACTCTCTACATTCTGAGAGCGTGGACATAGTCGGAAAAAAATACTGCGCATGAAAAAGACCCGCTAGGTTGACATGCAATTTCAAGAGTTTCCAACCTTCTCATACAAAGGGGGAGTAATACATCTTAGGGGAAGAAGTATCGTTCCAAAAATAACAAAGCTTCAAGAAAGATTATTTGTCATCATCAAAAAGGGGGAGAATGTAATATCAAGCTTCTCAAATGATTCTCAATGCATTTTTTTTATGAAGACAAACTATATTGTGAAGAAGGCAAAGCTTTTAATTAAGCTAAAAGCATCTTGGATAAAAGACTTTGTCTCAAGTTCTTAGCAAATTTCACAAGGTATAATGACAATACTTACTTTGAAATTAAGTCTTAAATGCTCAATGATCAAAAGAAGTGTTTTATCTTGTCCAAACTTTTTCTCAAGTTTTCTAAGCAAAAAATCAATTTTCACTTATGTGCAATCGATTTGCATGTCAGTGCAATCGATTGCATGCTTCACGTTTTCAAAGTGTTAGCTACTGTTTCTAAGTGTAATTGATTTGCATGTTTGTGCAATCGATTTCTCTATATCAAATTTTGCTATTGTTTTAAAGTGCAATCGATTTACACACATGTGCAATCGAATGCTCACTGAAAATATTTGAATTTTTTAGCTGTTAAAACCCATGCAATCGATTTACACAAGGGTGCAATCGATTGCATGCTGAACGTTTTTGAAAATCAGCAACTTTAAACATACCTTTTCATAACACCATTTCATGGAAACTTTTCATTGAATCTTGGCAATTTTTCATGATTCATTTGCAGAAATTTATGTTGTTTCAAAGAGGTGCTATAAACATATAAATACTGAATTTTCAAAATCATTTTGTACCTCTTCCAATCAATAGTTTCTGAATTTTAAAATATTAAAACTCAAGCTTTTTCTTCACTTTCATACACAATGTTTTTCTGCACATTTTCATATATTATTAAACAGAAAACTTTGAGCATGCTATAGTCTTGAGTCATTGTATATTATTGTTATTGGAAGAGAAGATTAGTCCATTGATAAAATCACTCAAAGTGATTATTGCACTACAAACTCTATCAATCAAATATTGCTATACACTTTCTTATTTTTTAGGATTGTTGAACATAAGTTCAAGTTGTTTTGTAATCTTGTTTTTCCAGGATTGTTGGATACAAGTAAGGTCACCTTGAGAGGATTGTTCTCATTGTTGACATAGTGAAAGTCCAAGAGGATTGTTCTTGGTTTTGGTAGTTCTTGTTTTAAGTTTGCCACTATAAGGAAATATCTTTCATGTTGAATGGGGACTGAAGTACTCTCGGACTACATTTTACTCTTCCATAAACACACCATAAACCAGAAAATTTTATCCATCATCACTAAAAACCAGAAAAATTTTAAAGTTCCTAATTCACTCCCCCCCCCCCTCTTAGGCGTACTTCGTACTTACACTTCATAACCTCGACTTTGATCTTTTCAGACATCTCGCGATGCATACGACGAACCTTCTGCTTTATAGGAGGACAACCTTCCTTCACCGGTAGACAGTGAACCACAATGTCAGTATCAAACCCTGGCATGTCTTCGTACGACCAAGCAAAGATCTCAACATAGTGACACAACATCTGGATTAATCTCTTTTTGACATTGTCTTCTAGGTTGGCACCTATCTTGACTTATTTCTTGTCATCTTCAGTACCCAAGTTCACAACCTCGATTGGCTCTTCATGTGGTTGTATGGATCTTTCTTCTTGCATTAACAGCCTAGCAAGCTCTCTAGATATTTCACAATCTTCCTCTTCTTCCTCATAGGCTTGGTAGATCGAATTTTAGAAGTCATAATTGGCAATAGCAGAATTGTTATGAATGGGATCCAGGGTGGATATGGATCTGCAATTTGTTGTTTGGGTGTGTGTAAGAACGCATATCCATTTTGAAGCAATAAAGCAAAAGAAAGACAAAGAGCACAAATTTGAATGCAAACATCCAATGATTTATTAAATGAAAATATGCTGATAAATAATGACAACCCTAACAAATGGGTCGTTGTGCCCCGGGTAAAGCACAAGGCCTAAAGTTATTGTTTAAATTACATAACCAAAAACTTGAAAGTAAGAAACCAGAAAATAGAATTTACTTTTGACTAAAGGAGATTGGTATAAAGTTTCATCCTTCCAATTGTTGAGCCCACTTCTGGTAGTAGGGAAAATCCAACTTTCTATGTCACAATCGCTATCAGCGTCTTCCACAGTGTTGACTTGATTGTTGTGAACTCCTTCGTTGTTAATGTGAAATGGTGGTCTCCCAGAATTAGGACGAGCACGACGGACAGCCCTCTGAGCCTGTGAGGTGAAATTAAAACCAAAGTTGTCGTACTTGTAAGGAATGTCGGGAAGCTGGCCCCAAACAATGCTACCACCTTCTTCAACCACCATCATAGCGTCTTTTAGAGAAGCCATTTTTGGTGAAATCCTGGAAACCTTAGGAACAGTAGGAGCAGCTTTATCAACAGGGGTTGTCTGAGAAACAACTTCAAAGGTGTAGCAAGGGGTCTCGTATAATTCACTATCCATCTCAACATACTTGAAGGAGTTCAAATGGCTCACCATGTATTCTTCTTCACCATAAACTGTAACAATCTTTCCCTTCACATGATACTTCAACTTTTGGTGTAAGGTAAAAGTAACAGCACCTGCCCCATGAATCCAAGGGTGTCCAGGCAAACAAGAATAGGATGGACGAATGTCCATCACATAAAAGTGAGTCAAAGACATGGGAACCCACTTTTATTGGAAGATCAACTTTTCCATGCACCATTCCTTTTTCACCCTCAAAATCTCTCACCACAATGTCGTTGGGTTTTAGCACAATCCCCTCACAATCAAGTTTGTCTAAAGCAGCTTTTGGCAATACGTTTAATGTGGAACATGTGTCTACCAACACATGAGATAAGGTAGCGCCACTACACTCAATAGAGACATGCAGGGCCTTATTATGGTTCCTCCTTATGGGAGTCAAATTAGCGTCAGAAAAGCCTAGCCCATTATCAGTCGTCAGGTTAGCAACACAATTTTCGAACTAATCAACAAATATTTCCTGTGGTACATGAGCACCGTTAGGAATTTTACTAAAGCCCGAGCATAGGCTTCAGAGAACAACAACAGAGATAACATATATATTTTGGAGGGGGTCTTCCCCAACTATTCTACAATTTTATAGTCACTCTTTCGAATAATCTTTAGTATTTCCTCCATCTCTTGCTTGGAGGTATCTTCAATAGTGACCTCTTTTGGTGTCTCAGTCTTGGTAGGCCCAATGATATGTTCTTTACCTCGAGTCTCATTAGTTGATTCAGTAGTAGTGATACGAACTGGTGTAGCAACAGCCTTCGGAGAAATCTTTGGAGAGAAAACCCTTCCAATTCTGGTAACCTTAATAGTCCCAACAATATTTCCAATGTTGGGATCAGTAACTTCAGCATTGTCATCTTCAACAGTCAATGGTTCTTGTTAGACGCCATGGTAGTAGACATAAGCTCCATAATTCCAAGTTATAGCCTTATCAGAGGAATATGGAATTGTCCCAGGTGTAGTAATGATCAGAGGAGAAACTCTAGGTTCTGCAGTAATCTTCGCAGGACCCTTATAAGTTATCCTCATAGGAGTAACGAAAATTGTAGAAACATCTTCAAGCTTCAGGTCTTGGGATATACTCTGCACAGAAGGAGTCTTCTCAAAAGGAATCTTACCAAATAGAATCACACGGTCATCCATCAAACACTGAATACCTTCTTTCAACAATGCACAACCATTGGATTGGGACGTACAGTAGTAGTAGTTTCCAACGCAACCCAGAAATAAACTGGCATGCAGTAGCTTTTTCTTAACAATCGTCAGAGGAGTAGTCAAGTCATACACAGTAGGAACATAAGAAACATCTTCAATAGTGTTGTATCCCAAAATTTTCCCTCTAATTTCTCAAGAATTTCCTCCCAAAATCTCTCATGACATCAAGTTTGCAGCGCTGATACATCAATTTATGTTTGGAATTGGCACAACGACAAAATGGTCAATTTCACATTGAAAAGTAAAACTTTGACTTTTGGATCAAAATCATGTTTCAAGAATCATATATCATCAAGACATGTTGGAATATGAAGATTGTTCATCAAGAAATCAAGGAAGTCAAAATTCATTTTGAAAAAGTCAAACTCTTAAAGACTTAGAAATTTTTCTAAGTGTCTTTTATACATGATAATTTCATTACTTCATACCATTCTTTCACCAAGATGCGAGATGATTCAAGGAAAACTTCCAACTTGAAAGTTATAGATCTCAATGAGATCTAAAACAATGTAGAGTTGGACTTCTCCTAAATATGCTTGGATCTCAAGTTATAAATTCATGAAGTCATGACATTTTCATTTAACACTTAGTGAAATTTTCAGCAGTTTTGGTCAGGTTTTTATCCCAACTTCTTGGCCAATTTTCATCAAGTTCCAGCTTGATTTAACAAAAGTGGAAAACATGAAAGTTGTAGGGGAGGTTCCAATATTTCCAAAAAGTCCAAGAACTCATTGAGATCATTCTTGAGCTGAGAGGATCTAAGAGATGAAGTTAGGGTTTCATTCTTGAATTACAAAGCAGAATTTGTGATGAACACTTGACTAAAATTCTAACCAAAGCTACAAGGTCTCTCTTTTCAGGCTATGTTCTCTCCAAATCTATGCATAATCAAGAAATTACATAAACCCTAAGTGTATTACACAAGCATTTGAAGCTTTGTCCAAGTCTTGATACCACTTATGGTTAGAAATGCAAAAGCAACATTTCCATTTTCATAAAGCTTCACTTTTCCAACCACTCTCTTCTTTAAAAGCTTGAAATTTGTTCCAAAGATCAAAGAAAAATCTATCAACATCAGAAGCAATCTACAAGACCTGCAAAGCATGTCTAAGTTCCTTAATTCACTCTTTTCTTCATCATGAAGCAACTTGTCTTTATGAATTTGAAAAAAGGTGTAACATGTGATTTTGCAAAAGTCTAAGTTTTTCAAGTCTCAAACCTTCTCTATAAATAGAGAGGCCAATTTCAAGAGAAAGAGGTTAGAAAAAATAGAGAGAAAATCCAAAAGTTTTATTGGTAAACCCTCAAAATCTCATATTCACAAAAGCCATAACAATCCACAAAACTTTCACTCTGGAGTTTTAAAGTCCAAACCTTTGAACCTCTCATACCTTGCAAATTATGTCCAACCGTCTAAACACTCCATATACATCATATAGAAGTTGTTCAAACACAAGAAAAACTTTTGTAACATAACTATCATCACTTCCCAAGCTCAACAACAACCCATACAGCAGCTCAAACTCAAAGCACAAATCTCAGTTTCAAGGTAAGTTTTCTTGATTTTGAACTCTTCATACAAGCATCATTAATGGTTCATTTGTGAAGATAAAATGTAGATATCATTGCCTTAAAGCTAACCATATGCTTGCTTTTCATTTTCACTAACCATGTGTTGAGAATTGACTTTTACGTGTAGCAAAATAGTGATAAAAACAAAAAACAACAGTTATGCGTCGACACAAAATGCTATGAGTCGACACATATTATGTACAAAATAGGTTATGAGCCGATGCAAACTATTATGCGTCGATACGAAATATTGCATGAGTCGATACAAAATGCGAATGCGTCAACTCATACTGAGTTAATTTTCATTTTTCAGCAGCAAGGAAGTTTTCGTATCAATACATAATGCCATGCGTCAATACATAAACTATTTTCGTATCAATACATAATGACATGCGTCAATACATAAATTGTTTTCGTATCAATACATAATGGCATGCGTCAATACATAAATTTTTTTCGTATCAATACATAATGACACGCGTCAACATATAAAATTTTTCGTATCAATACATAAGTATATGTGTCAATACATAAAAAAAATTCAAAAAAAAAAACAATTTTCTTATTTATTTATTTATTTATTTTTGTATATTATTTATTCATTCAATATGGTTGTAATAGTAAATTAGTATTTATTTTCTTTCATCCCCCCATTTGTAAATTTGTATCCCCATCCCCCAAATGATGTAATAGCGTAGGATTTTAATTTCTGCAACTTATCGCTTTAATATAATTAGTAATTAGGGTGTGTATGGCAAGATAAAATCAACAAGTAGAAAACTCTAATACAAGACAAAACAAGCATGAAAATCAATACACTTGCACACAAGCACCCCTAGGGTAAAATCAACTTGGTTGCCTTATAAATGGCCATATTACGCATGTGAGGTATCTTAGCAAAAACAAGCAAAAATACAAGATCATAGTCCCTCGATGACGCTATCTAAGTTGCCTTTCAAAACTGATCTTAGTCCTTAAAGAAAAATGCTAAGATACCTTTCAACATTGCTAATCATGGTTATACGATGACCCACGCCCGTCCTGTTTATATCCAAAGATAGGGTTACTTACCAAATCAATGGTAAGATAACAATGTCAAAGGAAAGAAGAAACGAACATGAAAGACTTTAAAGTAGGTAGAATGCTCCTAGTTACTTGCTCCATTTTAAAACCAAACATCCTTGCTATTTTAGAAATAAACACCTACACTATCAAAACATCTTACAAAACTTGAAAACATTTTCAAAAGACCAACACTTTGTATACATTCTTACGAACGAGAATCATTACAAAGTTTTCATAAACAATGGCCTTTTTACAAAATACTTTCAAAAACCATACAAAGCACAATTTCAAACAAAAGCAAGTGATCTAGCAAGTAACTAAGAGCCCATGGAAAACCATGGATGAAAAGGGTGCTAATACCTTCCCTTTTCATAATCTACCCCACAAACTCAAGAAACAATCTCAAAGGTCTTTCCTGTGCTTTTTCACCTTTCCTTTTGGATAAAAGAAAATTCGGTGGCGACTCTTGCTAACCGCAACATTTGCAATCAAACTCAAAACACTCAAGTAAGTTCTCCCATTGTATCACAAATAGCATTAACGCCCTTGTCGTGATTAGGCATAGGTGCAGTAATCACATTAGGAGTCTCAGGAGGATCAAATTCAATTTCCTTGGAGTCAATCATGTCTTGGATCTTATTTTTCAGAGTGCAACAATTGCTAGTGTGTCATTCCCGGGACTGTCGGAGTGATATGCACACCTTGCATTGGGATTGTAACGGGGAGAGGAAGTATTAGGATTCTGAGGTGGTTCTTTCAATGTAATCAGCCATGCCTTTAACATGTGTTGTAATTCTTAAGCCAATGGCATGTTGATTCTTGTAAATTGTCTCTTGGGTGCATCCTGCCTACGCTGATTATTTTGTTGTCATTGTTTCCCTGGCACAGAAATCAGCACTACCCCTGCATATTAATTGTGGTGACTCTTATTACGACCCTTCTGGTCGTACACAGCATTGTATTCTCTCTTACCATTATAAGGCTTCTTCAAAGTATTTGAAGATGTAGCCACCTGAATTTTACCGCTTCTGATTCCATTTTTAATATGTTCCCCTATTAAAATCAGTTCAGTGAAACCTGCTGAAGAACTTCCTAGAAGATGATTATAAAAGGGACCAGTTAGCATGCTCATGAACATGTCAACCAATTCTCTGTCAACTAAAGGAGGTTGAACTCTTCCTACAAGATCTCCATTTCTGCGCATACTCCTTTAAGCCTTCCTTAGAACCCATGGACATACTCTATAGTTGCATGTGAGTTGGTGCCAAATTAGAATCATATCGATACTCTTTGTAGAAAGTTGCAGATAAATCTTCCCAAGTATGAATATTGGAACCTTCAAGTTGATAATACCATTCCAGTTGCGTTCCAGACAGACTTTGTTGAAAGAAATGCAACCATAATTTCTTGTCAGTAGTGTTCGGTTGAATTTTCCGAACATATGACCTCAAGTGCAGCTTCGGGCAGGAAACACAATCATACTTGGAAAAGGTATTAGTTTCGAATTTAGGATGTATGACGACTCCTGAAACAAAACCCAAATCATCAAAGTTCAATCCAGGCACCTTTTGGATCTCCATAGATCTTAGACGCTCTTCCATTAGCTTATACTTCTACTCAGTAGGGGGATATTTCTCATCCAAATAATCATCTTCCTCTTCATCAGTAAATTTGTCAGAACCAGGATTGCTTCTTTCAGTTTTAACACTCTTACCATCTTCATCTTGTTTGTCATCTTCATCCCATGGGATATCAAGATCTCGAGCTTGCTTGACTAGACCTCTGAACCTCCTCCCCATATTAAGGATGTTGATTGGTTTCTTTGTTTTCTTCTTCTTCCCATTAGTGACCAGTACCTTCAATTCTTCTTGCCCCTTGGCCAAATTCAGGAACATTTGTTGGAAATGGGCATTCTGAGTTTGGTGAAATTTGATTGTCTATTAAAGAGCCATTTTTCTGCTGAAATAGACAGCAAGAGGATGAGAAAACCTATCTTGAGAACACCTGTTATGTAATGATATGCATGGCATGTAGATGTATATGCAATGTTTTCAAGGATCTCCCTGGATTTAAATTTGAAATTGAATCTAGTTGCAGCTTTGTCTGGAGAACTTTGAGTATTTATCTTTGAATGTCCTTCTATAAGAATCAAGCTCACCATATCAAGTGGGTCATAACCTCTTACTCAAGATAATTTACTTTGATCTTGACGAAATCTAGTTAGATGAAAATAAATCCTCTTGCCCATTGCTAGAAATTTGGCTTATGATAATCTTGCACCAAAGATCCTCTTAGATCCTTGAAATGGTTAGTAAAAATGCCATGTTATGATGATATGATGATATGATGTCATGTTCACGTTAAGTAAGCAAACAAAAACAAGTCACACAAGAGCCTTATGTTTAAAGACTTGCATGAAGTCCAAAGGTAAGTACCCTCCCCCATTAAAGTTAAGTTTTCTCAACCTATCCTAAAATAGTAACCGGGTTCTAGGAATCTCATATCAGCGATCTTTCTCGCATGCTTTATTTTAGCACGGCAACTAGCTTGCCACCAAAACATCCCGAGAGTCAAATCTCAATGAGCGTAGTTTTGAGTATCAAACAACCTTGGACTGCACCAAAGACGACCATCTCACTACTTTCTAATGGCCAAGATGGGCCAATTAAGGTTTTAAAAGTAAGTTAGTTCTAATGACACCATGCGAAAGCCTAATGTTATCCTTGACTGACTCAAGGAACATCAGTACAAACCAAAGTGTCGCACTAACCATAGCCATCATTTTAACCATATCGGTCTACACCGTACATTCTCAATGATATATTGCTACGTACCTAAGGAATTCTTACTCCACTGTCTGAGATCTCTTTTACAAAATTTATCCTTTCTCCAACGGAGCTACCTTCGGAAATCTCTTACTCGGAAATCCTCATCTCACTTGTGAAGTTTCCTTATCAAGAAATCTCCTATTCAGGAATTCTCATTTCTCTAATGGAGTCATTTCATCAAAAGTACTTATTCACAGAATTCTCTCTTTTCTCAGTAGATCTCAATTTTGGATGTTGATAAGTGTTACTTCTCTAAAAGAGCGCGCTATTATGGTTGCTAGCCCCGGGGTAGAGCATCATAGCAGGATTTCATTTTGGTTGAAGCACATTCTTATTTCCCAATGGAGCCGAAGATTCTCATATTTCCAACAATAACATATCTTCTAAGGTCTCTTACCCCAACATGGATCTTCATATCGTTGGTATTATAAGGGCTCTTTATCCCTAGCGATAGAGTATGGCTTACATATTTCCTCAGTAGAGTTCTGAACCTCAAGCTTATGGTTCAAAGATACTCTCCTCTTCCCCAAGTAAAGATTGTTACTCCCCAGTGGTATTATCCCCAGGTTGGTCTGGTTAGAAATCTTTTATTTAAGAATTTCCATGTTTCCCCAGTCAAAATCACTTTCACTGAGGACATACATCAAAAGGTCCCATCTCCCAGAAATGTTCTCTTTATCCGTGGAAGGAGATATTGAATCTTTTCCCCAGTGAATTTGCTAATTCTTCAGATTGTGTCCCCAGCGTGGTCTGTTTCCCCCAGTGAATTTGCTAGTTCTTCGGATTATGTCCCCAGCGTGGTCTTCATCCTCGATATCTCAAGTTCACCAATTACAAATATCCTTTTGGTGTTAATCAATTGATTGGTTGAGTGTCTACTCTTAATTGTAGTTCAGGTTTACCCTGGCACAGTCTTCTCGGGTTTAATCTTCACTACCCTCACTTGTTCTTCCAATGTCTATTGATGTACCTTTTGAATACCAGTTTTTCCTTGATATTCACTTTCAGTAGGTTTTTTAGTTGTACGCCCTAATCACCTTACTTTGGTTCGGGCTTTGAGTTTCGTCTCCTCACCCGGGCATGAAATCCAGTTTCTTCCTGGTACTCATCTAGTTTTGTTTCGTCTAACTAGTTATAATGAGTCGAGTTTCGTCTCTTTTTTTTTCCATAACTTGGACCCTTTATCGGTTTTGGTTTACCGAGTCTCTTTGTAGTCTTCATATTGCGTCCCTGGTTGAAATCAGTCTCCTTTGTTCCTTGGATTCTTTTATCAGTTTTTGTTATTGTTTATCCATTGATCTGAGACCAGCAGGTGATCTAAGAAACATGCGCTCTCATCACTTTGCTTTGGGTCGAGTTTCGATCTCGTCGCATGTGCATGAAATCCAGTTTCTTCCTGGTACTCATCTAGTTTAGTTTCGTCTAACTAGTTATAATGAGTCGAGTTTCGTCTATTTTTTCTCCATACCTTGGACCCTCGATCGGTTTTCATTTACCGAGTCTCTTTACAGTGTTCGTACTGTGTCCCTGGTTGAAATCAGTCTCTTTTGTTCCTTGGATTCTTCTGTTAGTTTTCGTTACTGTTTATCCACTGGTAAGAGACCAGCAGGTGCTCTGAGAAACATGCACTCTTATCACTTTTGCTATGGGTCGAGTTTCGCCTCGTTACCCGTGCGTGAAATCTATTTTCGTCCTGGTACTCATCTATTTTAGTTTCGCTTAACTAGTTTTTATGGGTCGAGTTTCGTCTCGCTTTGTTCCTCACTCTTGGGATTCTTTCAGTTCCTTCATATTGTCTATCTTAGGTTGAGACTAGCAGGTGCTCCTAGAATCACGCACTTTATCCACTCTGCCCCGCATAATTTTTCGAGAGTTTAGTTTTGCCTATTCTCTGTTTGGTTTGAGTTTTATCTCGTTTTTGTAATTCATGACCCAATTTTGTTTTGGCGCATCCTTCTGAAGCCTAGTATCATCTAGTCGTCCTGGGTTGAGTTTCGTCTCAATTTTGTGATTTGAATCCTAGTTTTGTCCTGACACTTTCCTTTTGAAATCTAGTCTTCCTAGTTTGAATTTTTATCTCATAGTTAAGAGTTAATATATGTGTTCCAATCTTGCCCCGGCCCATGCTCCTAGAACTTATCATCACTATTTTCTCGTGTTTGGTGTCATCCTTACAATATACAGTTACCAGTGTTTCTGCGTTTCTATTTGTATTCAGAGTGAAAATTTTCAAGTTCTTTTAGTATTCAATCCTCTTCTACCTTGAACGTTCGAAAGATGTCGCGTTTTCTCACTTATCAAGATTAAGATGATTGAATAGGGGAAGCTATTGCACCCCAAAATTTCCCCTCTTCATTTTACTTTTGTGGCTTATGTTTCGTCATACACATTCATGCATTTTATGATGGGATCAAGGTTTATGGTCTTCATGGTTTTCTCCAAGCCATGCAATTTGGTTGTATTGTCAGGCAGTCCAAGATGGATTTCATCTCCTTGTTAATTTGATCATTCAGGCTATCGGGCTTAGGCCTCATGACATCTTGTTGTACCCCAATTTTTTCCCCTAAGATCCCTTCATCATACCATGTTGATTCCATCACAACAAGATCACATTAGGATTCTTGGTTCCCCTCCCTATTCTTATCTTTGCTCTTTGAGGAATCACCAAGCACCTTGGCTTGTTTTCTTTTGTAATCATGAATATTTATTGTCTTGATTTCTTCTCTTAATTAATAAAATGCAATTCTGGTTTGTCTTGCTTGTTACTCATGTAGGCAAAGGCAATAAGATTCAGCAAGTTGCTCCATGGGTTCATGAGTTTATTTCCATGCCCTAGTCAATAAAGCTTGAGAAGTTCAAACCTCACCATTGGATTTGTTTTGGAGGAAATGGCATGGCAAGGTTATTTTGGTTAAGCACATTTCAATATTATTAAATTTGGTTCAAAAGCACAAGGGATTGATTGGAGAAGTTATCATGCGTGGACAAGGCTTTGTTCCCATTGGTCACAAATGCATATTTCTCTCAATTCTCAAGATATGGAAGTGGTTGTGGTTGCTATGAGTTCTCATTATCATCCTCAACAAATTATATTTACAAATCATTTGTGTTGGTACAAGAAGTTTGTTCAAAATTGTCAAAGTTCCTCAAGGCATTTTTCTTGATCTAGGAGCTAGGGTTTTGAACTTCAAAGAAGCATATATTGCTCATCTTTTGGAATTTTGGAGTGATTCCAAAGAAACCCTTCTCTTCAAAGGGTTACCAACAAATCACTTTGAAAGTTCCAAGGAGTTTTCATGTGGAAGAAACTTGATGAAGAAGAAAGATTACAAGTCCCCCAGATGAATCCCCAATTTTCAATGTGTGACTTCAAATTATCATAACTTCGTCAATTTTTATCACCTTGAGCCCATTCTTTTTTCATAATGATCTTGAGTATTTGAACTTTATGCCTTATTTTATGTGCAAAGTTATAAAATTGATGGAAGTTGCCTTAAGGATACAAAAGATTATAGGTTATTTCATGATTTTTTGCCGACTTCAACAATTCATAACTCTCTAAATTTTTAGAGACTTTGAATGGTTTGAGTCCAAAAATGTCATTCATAAGGTATTTTCATTCCATCTTTTTTTGTCAATAGCAAAATGCAAGTGGAATGCCATGTTTGGATGCAAGACATTATAGGTCACTTTTGAAGAAAAACTTGAAATATTTCTAAGTATGGAAAGTCAACATTTTTTCCAACTTTGACTCAACGCAACTTTCAGCTTTAGCATCCATTTGATTCCATTCTTTTTCCATTGCAAAGTTTGTAACCTCATCTTTCTAAAGCATCAAGAATGATGCCCTAAGACCCCTTGAGCTGAGAATGCCATTGGATTGAACTTGGTAACTTAGAACTGAAGTTTCCCCATAAGTCAGAATTTGAAGTCTTTGTTTTAGCTTCTAATCACAAGTTCTCCACGCGTTTATGCCTCTAAACATGTTTAATGAAGTTCCAGAATGGATTAGCACAACAAAACGCGCGCTTTGGATTAGTTTTGATCAAATTGGAAGTTACACTTTTCTTGCTTGCAACTTCACAGATTTCCCTCCAAACTTCATCTTTTCACACGCTTGAACATTTCATTTGATTTCCTATAAATATAGGGTCATTCCTCATTCATTTCCTCAAGCTTGGATAGCCAGAATAACCCTGCCAAACTTGTTCCATAACTCAAAATTCAGCAACTTCGAAATCTATTCTCAAGCCTTTTTCAATCCATTTTTCTATCAATTCACCTTCCTTAATCTTCCTTGATGCTAACCATATAATTAAATACAAGAATCGGGCCCTATATTGCTCCATAGAAGTCCAATTTCAGAGCTCTGCAACTCAACTTCAATAGGTAGATTCCTTCATCAATTCTTCAAAACTTTGATATCATTTTGATGCTCTCATTGCCCTGGTTCTAGTCGCAACACTTGCTTTTTACTGGAAATACATTTTGACCATGAAATTTCAAATCCCTTTTCAAAACTTTCCTTCTAAATTGCTTGAGCTACAGTTTATATAAATTTGTCACGAAGGTGTGGTTGTCTTCGTCTTGAAGAGACGAAATGAATGGCATAGGTCTCGTGCTCTAATTTTAAAGATTGAACAACCTGGTTTTGGGACTGGCTGGAGGTTGAAGATGACCAACATGTCATCTTCCAAACAATGAAGGCGCGCCATCTGTGTTTTTCAAAAATCTAATTTAATTAATGATCCCATGCATTATGCATTAAAGTCCATATCATGCACAGCGCGCATGTTCCACTTGATTTGTTTACTAACACTTTTTGACATTGATCAGATGGCCCATATTTTTTGGTTTTTATTTTATTTTCTGATTTTTATATTTAATTGTTTTAAACTTTAAAAAATCCTAGAAAAATAATTTTAAGTCCCAAAAATCTGAAAAAAATTATGAAAAATATTTTTGATTATTCTCTTTCTGATTTTTATTTTTTCACAAATTAATTTTGTGTTTTGGTAGTTTATATAAATTTTTTGGTTTATTTTACTCATTTCTTTTAAATTTAAAAAATAGTTTCTGATTTTAAAAAATTACCAAAAAATTTATAAAATCAGTTGAGTCCTTTTCTGATTTTTCTATAGTCTTACTTTTTATTTCTTGATTAATTTAAACATAGTTCATATTTTTCTCTTTTATTTCTATTTTAAAACATTTTTTAAAACCTTTTTTTGTATATATTAAAATGCAATATTATTTTGTGACTATTTCCTGGCTGATCTTGGGTTAAATTTTTTATCATGAACTTTATTAACATCAATGGATCCATGGTGTTGAGTTTAACACCACCAAAATAGAAGAATGATTTTAATAATAGTTTGACTAAATTTAATTCAAAAGTGGTTTGTATATTCTCTCTCACCCCTCTTCATCTCATCCCTTTTCTTATTGCACTAAGTGTTATTGGAGCATGATCACTACATCATGTCTCAAAACAAATGGTGCATAGATTGCTATTGACCGACCTCAAATTAGGTGCGACTTCTATATAAGTCCACTTACGATAGCTTAACATAGCACTAAATTTTGTCCCGATTCGAATAAATGGTCATCTGTGGCCCAAACTTGTGTTTGCAAGTCCAAGTATGTTAATTTGATCTCTTTGATCCAATAACCTTGAGATTCATTGTGTGGAGGCTTTGGTTCTACCAATCTTCTAATGGATCTACAACACCTTTGGGCAACACGGATTACTTAAACATCGTTGATCATTAAATGGTACTTATGATGATTCTAAATGGATGATATACTTAACAAAAAGCAAATAAAACTTGTTGTGTGGAGGCTTTGGTTCTACCAATCCTCTAATGAGTTCTAAATGCAAGTTTCAAGATGATCATCCAACTAACCACTAATCACTAATAATGAACTTTATCCTGTATTTTTATTATATGCCCCTTTTATTTTTATGCACTATTTACTTTTAGCATTTACATTTTATGCCATTTTCATCTTTGCTCATTTGAGCATTTACTTTCTTGTCATTTTTATTTTGCTCACTTGAGCTTCTCTTTTCTTTTTCAAGATACTTAATAATCAACATGAACCATAAAAAACTTTAATGATACTTGGACTATTTGGTTACTATCCCTGGCATTATGGAGCATTGGACTTCTTGGACTTAGGATTAGAAACCTTGGCCTATGATTGGAGACCTTGTGACCTTATCTGATTATTTTGTCTGGAGCTCTTGAGTTTTACCTCAAGACATTGGGTTGTTTGTTTGTTTTTTGTGCAGGTTATTGTGATTACACTCTTTGTTTGTAATCTGGAATTCACCCGTATACAGTCGTTACTCTGCCCAATTTTTGTGAAGACTTAATACACTTGAAGTTTGGTTCTTTCAAGAGGTATAGTATCTTTGCTTGCTTGGTTTCAATCCAAAGAATGGGAATTCTATCTTGGCTCAGAATGTCAAGTATTGGCTTCTTGTTGGTTAGATGGTTCCTATCCCTAGCTTTTACCTTATGCTTTTGGATAGTCTCTTCTTCTCCTCCCATCTTCTTTAATTTCAAAAATCTTCTCCCTCCTTTTGAAAACTCTTCTTGTTTTTTAACTTGAACCACTTTCATAATAAACTTGAACTCGTGTCCATGCATCTCATAACATTTTCATAAATAAACTTCAATCCACTTAATAATACTTTGGAATTTTTTGTGAGAAGACTAAAAGTCAATATATCTCATTTCAAGCTTATTTGCCACTTTGGCTTTTTACTTTAAAAACTTTTTCTCAAAAGATTGGACTCTTGTCAATCCTTGTAGTGATGCAGACAACTATACTTCTACAATATGTAGTGAAGTGAGATATTTTCCACTTGGATGTTGAGTGAGGCATTGTTGATTTTAAAATCCAAGACATATCCTCCACTTTGAGATGATGCAAATTCTCCTTTCTCATGATTGTGGGTAGTAAGTATGTTTTCCACATGGACAATGACGATGATGTCTTATCTCATAAAATTAACCAACACAGTTACATTTTAAAACTTTTTTTAAAGAGGAACTACGTGTACCCTGATCCCCTATTGCACGAAAAGGTGGTATGTATGCACTAAAGGTTCGCAACCATGGCGGGTGCAAAAACCATAAAAATATATTTCTTTTCTCACCTCCACCATCCATTTTTGACACAACATTTCATAGCCAAAATATACGGATTTTACAAAGAGGTTACTACGGAGTACAGTGGATGTTTAGGTTGTTAATACCTTCCCTTTGCATAACCAACCCCCTTACCTTTAATCTTTCCCCCTCTTTTGGGTTATTCGCTCTTTTCCCATTCCTTTGGAAACAATAAAGTGTCGTGGCAATTTTATTTTGGTTTGTACAAGTCTAGTCAATCCAATGGCTTAGTCTTAAACATTTCCACCGCTACACATCTCAAGTTGACTATCTGTTTCATCATATATTTGGAAATGGCTAGGGTTTTTATTATTGGAATGAATGATTTTCCCTTGAAAAAATTCTTAAAACAGTGGCATCATAAGTCTTATCCTAGTACACCAGACATTTTGATTCAAAATATCAACAAGGTTAGGGTTTTGATCTTAGAGATCTCTTCTCATCGAGCTTAGGGATTTTCTTCTCCAAATTACCAAGGTTGGAGTAGAGTTTATTTCTCTATACTTCTCAAGGGTTTTTGAAGGCATTGAGGATCCCATTTCAATCAAGGGAAGTACCTGGTTCCTTCTTGGATCAGGATTGGTGGAAGTATCATCGTGTTTGTCCATCATGCAAGGTTGGTGTGGATTAGATTTGAATGGAGTTGGAATTCTTGTAAAAAATGCAAGTTGTTTGGAACTTATTCATTAAGGTTTCAAGTTTAACAATAAAGCATGGTTTTCATACAAATTGAATTTGAAGTTTCTAAGGAAACGTTGAAAATTTTATTCATGGTTTCAACTACCTTTTAAGGTTCTTTGAATTTGGAATTAAAAGAGTTTTGATATAAAGCTTATTCAACCATTCCATTCAAGTTATATTCATTATCCAAGTTTCATTCAAGTTTTCAAGCAATCCATCATCCATTGTCCAAAAATGTCAAACCATGCAATTATCAATTTCAAGTGCAAACTCTACAAGGTCTCATGGTTTTCAAGTCCATTCATCATTCATATATTTTTTCAAGTGCATCATTTCAATTTGTCTTCTTTCAAATTTTACCCAAGAACAATATCATTCCATATATTCATTCAATCTAATTTACAAATTTCAAACTTCCTAAAAATCATTCATTGTCCATGTTTGCAAGACAAAAGTACATCAGATTGATCATTCACAATATAAGTATCCATCATTCTTCATTTCTTTTTCTAAGTCAAGTTCTAAGGTTACAAAGCAAAATCAAGAGATCTTAAACTAGTAAGCCTAATCCTATAGAGTTTTTCATGGTTTTTTATTTTGAATCATCCTCCAAGACTTTTTCTCCTTCAAAGCTTCTCACTTCATAACATCTTCCCAAAAGATCTCCAATAATGCTTCATGCTAGCCATGGTTACCTCCTCTTCATTCTCCATGCCAGGACCATCATTTGCTCATGAAACAATAAGAATAAAAATTGTTAGCAAACAATCAAAGAAACTTAAACATGAACACAAGAAAAAGATTTTCAAGGAGTTTTATATTCAAGTTTCATCATTAGGGCTTTGAGTTTGGAATCAGAGAATTAAGAGTGCTTTTCAATCATGTTCAAGCAACACCATCAAAGCCTCATACGATTTTGGTTCACACAAATCAATTTTCGAGCAAGAAATTACGGGGCCAAATTCCATCTACTACAAATCACAAAAACGGGTTTTGGTTCATAGTAGAGTTCAAAACGAGCAAGCTTACTACACAAGTTTCACAAAAATAGTGTCACGGTTCAGCAAGTATGTAAAGTTCGCGGTTTTGTTAAAATAAGAAAGTCACTACAGTAAAAACAGATTGCAAACAGAATCGCAAAAAGTCCAGCCCAACATTAAAATTCCTAATAATAGAAACTACAGTCTATCAGTAAAAATAAATGAAATGATGACATCTCAAAATAAAAACAAACAGAAAGTCAGAAGCCCTAATTTGGTATCATCATTTTCCCTCATTCAAAAACCCTTCAGAATACGGAGAAAGAGAAGAGGAAAAGAAGCTTTTGAAAAGTCAAAAAGATATTACTGGGAGAGGACTTGATCGAATCGAAAAATCCCAAATCTTTCATTGCTACCTCATCATCCTCGCCGTTCTTTTTTCATCAGATCAGCAACCAGTTCAGAAACAAGAAGTTTCCAGCTCACAAACTCAGAATAAGAGGATAAGAGAAAAATCAAGAAGAGTGAAAGAAGTAAATCGTGAAAAGTATATCAAGCAATACAAAAATATCAGAAAATTATTTGATAGCTCATCAAAGTAACAAACTTCAAGAGCAATCCTTAAAATCAGAATCAATCTCATCCATCCAGTTTTATAACAAACTTCCAGATCCTGGGGCAGAAAATCATTTCTCGTGTAACTGACTTTTCCTAACAAACTAACAGAATAAAAAGAGAAAAACATACCAGTATCATTTCATTCTAGAATTTCAAGAAAGAATCACAGAACAAAATTCTCTCATTTTCATCTGCGTTGATCTTCGCCTTTGGAAAACTCACCAAGAAAAATATGAAACACTCTCATCTTTCTGCAACTGGCTCTCTCAACTTCTTCAATCTGCAACGTATTCATCGATGAACCCGCCATAGTCGTGTGGCTGTAATAATCATCGTAGCATCTATAATATCCTTTTCTTCAAGCATCAGCATCATCGATCTTGCTTCAGTCTGCAATATTTTGCATTGTCTCTATAACAATCATTATCACACTCATCTTCAAGAACAATTATCAATGCCTTGCTCTGAATCACAAACAGTTGTATGAACACTTCAGCCACGATTGCATACATTATGCTAACAAAGCGCGTCACATCTACACGAATATGTACGTAAAGAATAAGATGAAATAGAAGAACAAAAGAAGTAAGAACAAACATAAAGAGGAGATGAACTAACTGTTATTTCAAGATTGAACCTCACCAAATATAGGTCATCGCCGCGACAAAATTTCAAAATCTCCGAACAGGTTTCTTTACACACCTTTCTCGCTTAAGTCATTAGCGTATCAACTTGTATGTTTATTCAGGAATGGCGAGTCTTCCTGGTAAAAATGGTTGAGATCGCGAATAGTAGCGAGTTGAGGCTGAAGGTTGGGGACGTTTGAGATGGCGAAGCTTCAAAAATCAGAGGCGAGCAAGGATCACGGCACACTCGCGAAGGTTGAAATTAGAGATGTGAATTCGATGAGAACGAGGTTGGGTGAAAATAAATCCGCGTCGGAGTTTCGGAAGGAAAAAAGTGTATCGAAGTTGTTGAAATGATCTTAGACGGTGATGTATGATGGTGCAGCATTGGCGAGTGTTAATCAAAGAAAGCGGGAAGTGACCCCGCCGTTGTAGCTTGTGATGAAGAGGACTTCTTTGTTCATCACACAAGTTGAAGAGTCACGTGTAGGATGAACACCATTTATCCTTAGGCCCGTTTCTTTCCTTTTTTGGATGTTGGGACTTGCGATGAAAAAAATGCCAATGGACTTAACTTTGGGCCTAGCGCCTCTTCAAAAAACCACTGAATTCCAGACTGCGCCTCTCAAAGCTCATGACAAATTTTTTTGGTAGACTGATTGTTTATAACAAAAAAGCTGATTTGGACTTTATTTAGATGGGCCTGTAGTGCCTAGGCTACTTTAGCATGCCAACCCTGCATTCAGTTGGCACCCCCTTTTATTATTTTTGCAATTTCTTTTAAATAATTTTGATAATGATTTTGTTAATTGTTTAGACTTGCTTGAATTTACTTCACATGATAAAAATAATAAAACCAAATATAAAATTTGATTAGATTTTTTTTATTATTTGATTTTGGGAATTAAAACAGGATTATCCAATTACTTGAGATTTGTAATTTACCTCTGCTTATTGAGATCTGATTTTTATGCAGGTTTATCGTGTGATATGCAGATGTGCTTGAGATCTCGCTTGTGATTTATTTTCATATCGATGATGCTTCGCCAATTATTCTGAACATTTGATTTCTGACTCTTTTCCTCGATTGGTGAAGCTTTTGCGAAGATCATCGGGTTTCTTTGTTTCGATAGGCTTTGCTACGGATTGATATTCATTTGGTATTTTCTCTTATTTTTCTCATTTTACACTTTACTGATTTCTAGAGATCATGAGAAGTAGGGTTCTTACCGCTTTTCTTGCCATGTCAAGTAGGAATAAATATGTATGACGGGGACCTCCATTGCTGATATATGTCAGGAGTCCCTGTGGTTTATTTAAAGACATGTTTAAGGAAATTATGTCGGTGTGCTAATTGTTATTGTTTAAAATCATACCTTTGGAGTAGGTATCATGCATGTGTGTTTATATTTGTGCCTGCACTATATTATAGGTGAAAAGTCCTCAAAAGGAGGCGAGCAGAAAGGGTTCGTAATCGACCCCCGCACATTCCAGTCTGTGTCATTCCTATGCTCACTTTCTACAAGTAGATGTTCTGAACATGTGCCCAAGATACGAATGAATTTAAGTCCTTTAAAGACGAGTGAAAAGTGTTCTCGCAATAGGATCCCCACGCTTTCTTTAGCTCGTGTTGATCAATATTGATGCTTAGTGTATGCATGCACTATGTCTCTTCCCTCGGATCTTTCTTTCCCTGGTAATTGATACCACGGTTAAGGACCCTTTTGTATTCCTATAATTCTATAGCTTGTTGACTCAGGTGATATGCTCCCCTTGGCTATGGCTTGACCCTTGGTATGATGCTTGGTTGCTTGTCTATGGAGGGACCTTCCTTTCTACTACTAGACCTGCGCCTTGTAGGTGTTTGATATTCAAGTGATGCTCGAGTTGTTGTTTGTCCAGATGTTTTGCCACCTGTTTGCTTGTTTTTTGTCACAGGGTCTGTGACATTTTTACCATGCTCCCTTAGGATTTCTCGATTAGAGTATCTTTCGAGCTAGACCTTAGGATAGGAATCCATGCATGCTAACATAGGGTAGATTCTTCCCCTTTTCATCCTCAACCTTTGGGTCAATTATTGTATGATAACATTAGGGCTAGAGATTAGGCTAGTCTCCCTTAGTTGTTTTCCTTTCTTTGCATATTGCATCTTAAAACTAAAACCTCTTCTCGGAAAATCATAAAAAATCTTTAATAAACTTAAATCCTTCTTCAAGGTAAAAAATACAAACCAATCTTAATTGTTTGTGCGCCTTTTGGCTTTGTTTTAAACTCTGTCAATGGATGTTTCGCCATCTTTGCCATGTTATTTTTCCATCTTTTTGCCAATGTTTCGCCATTGCATATGTTTGTAGCCGATGTTTCTCCATCGCACATGTTTGTTATCCCACCTTGATTTTCAATATCATTGTTAGGTGTGATGTTTTATCATCTGGATTATTGATGTTTCGCCATCTTTGCCATGTTATTTTATTGTATTTTAGCCGATGTTTCACCATCGCATATGTTTGCAGTCGATGTTTCTCCATCGCACATGTTTGTTATCCTACCTTGATTTTCAATATCATTGTTAGGTGTGATGTTTTATCATCTGGATTATTGATGTTTCGCCTTCTTTGCCATGTTATTTTGTTATCTTTTAGCCGATGTTTCGCCATTGCGTATGTTTGCAGCCGATGTTTCGCCATCGCACATGTTTGTTATTCTACTTTGATTTTCGATATCATTGTTAGGTGTATTGTTTCATCGTCTTGTCTGATATTTTGTTATCGTGCTGATGTTTTATCATCTTATCTGAGTTTGTGTTGCCATGCGATGTCTTGTCATCTCTTTTGTAGTTTTATCATCGCTTTTGATATTTTGTCGTTTTATCTGATGTTTCATCGGCTTGATTGTTTCTTTTGTCTTCTTAACTAAAAAACACAAACCAACCAAACTATATGAGCCGAACTATGGTTGCTCTGATTCCTTAAAAGGGATACATAGGCATTGGGGTAGGGCCTAAGCGAGCACAACTTTTTATTTTCCCTACATTATTTTCTCTTTCTTTTGCATGCATTCCCTGTACACCTTAAATATATATTCTTACACACCCATTAGATTAGAATAACAAGAGTGGATACCGTAGATTACTATGGGTGTGTGGGGTGCTAATACCCTCCCCCTGCGTATTTGACTCCCTTACCCGATCTCTCGGTCGCAAGAACGTGATTTCTCCCTCTTCAGGTTTTCTCGATGTTTACCTTTCCCTCTCGGTGGGATAAAAGACGTTCGGTGGCGACTTCGTTGATTTTATATCAGATAGCGGTTTGGCCGGTTGTTTCAGCAGACGACTTCACTAGGAATTGATTAACGTATTGCTGGTCCATCCCAGAGTCGATCCTAGCTCTTGCTTGTTTATTTATTTGGGTATTTATTTATTTCCTGTCATTTACAGCTTTATATACACTGCTTACATATGTTTGTGCATGCATTTTATCGCTTTCCATATATTTGGTTATCTGCTGTGCTGGCTCTGCTATCATGTTGGGTGGGTTTTACAAGAGGTGAAAGGCCCAATACCTAGACCAAGTGACAATCATAGGAACCCTATGAGTAGAGTGGAACATGAAAGGCGAGTCGACTTTGGTTTGCTAGTACGGTCATGTCGTCCACGCTCAGATGAGATTACAAATGGGGCGCTATCGTTTCACATAGGTGTTTCGATGATAGTGGCTTCAGGCGTACCCATGATTCTGAGTTACCCTTGCCTTACCATGACCTAGTTTCTTCCATGAGTGGGGAGGGATGATTGATTCTTACAGGTATAGATGGTGACTCTAGTTCTGACGGCGACTTTGGTTATGTTGCTGACTTGAGTTCTGTTGGTGACCATATTCTAATAGTTACTTTGTGTTTTTGATGGTGACTTCATAATGTCGATGATTGTGGGTTCTCTCGGTTTTGCTTCGAACTTCGTACCTTGTGATGGCCATTTATTTCGGCAGTTCAGCAGTTATCTTGTAAGATAGGGAGATCTTGGTCTCATGCAGATTTTGATCCACTTGGTACTTGATTCTTTTGTGTTTCAAGGTGGCGTCGGACCTTTGATCCAGTGATATTCATTATTTAGTGTAGAGACAGTGTAACCATTTTTCATGTTTATGGAACCTTGATCTCGTGTTCTTTCATACATAACATGTTAACATCATTTTAACACACATGTTATTTCCATTTCCAAGGAACCATGCTTGTGAGCTTTCTGTTGCGCTTCTTCATCTTTTACTGGTTTAAAATCAAAATTAAAAGCATGTTTCCTTGTAAATGATCAAACATGGCATTGCATCCACTCATGCACACCATGCATATTCATGCATTCATAATAGGTACTCAAAGTTAGGAATTCTTATTCAGATTTGGTGCTCTCTTCAGAGTTGTAGACTTGAATTCTTGCTGTCACATGTTCAGATATCAGTTATGGAATGTCTTCGTGGGGTATTGATTGAGTCAAAGATTCGATGGAGTTGTTTGGTATACATGCAAGCCTTGGCCCGTAATTAGGAAATTTTCGAGAAGGAAGATAATCAGTTGAAGACCCAGTTGAGTCAGGTCAGGGAAGTCATGATGATAGTGTCAACAATCCTACACCAGCTGTTGCAACATGAGTTATTCTCTTCTCCTTACCTTTTGGGATCTCTCTCAAACTGTGGAGTGCCTTGTGGATTTCATCCACTTTCTTGAGTGCTTGGAACATATTATTATTAGAATATGGTTCCCATCTCCCAGTTGAATTAAAGAGGTTTGTTTTGTCAACAAGAATAGAGAAAGCTTGGAGAACGGTTTTGATCCCATCTCAGTGCTTTATTCCCATGTGTTTCCACACTTGTTTGAGCTTTAGTGGGTTAGGCTCTGTGCTTCAGTAACACCTACAAATCCCCTTTCAAATCCTAATATCAACGTCATATGTGGTTACCACATCGGGGCACCCGATTATTCAATCACGCACAATATCCACAACTTTGAGCTCCCTGATCTTCTTGTCAGCAGTCAATGTTTGTTCCCCCAAGTGAATCCACGGGGAAAGGCTTTTAAGCAAAGATAGAAGAAGACTGAGAAGTGTGTCTCCCATTTTGGGGCACCTGGCCATGATTTTTAAGATTTCAAGAGGTTTAACCAAAGTCCATCTCCTTCATGGCGTCTCTCTCAAAGTCCAATTTCAAAGGTGATGGACAATTTCGAACTTTTCGCCTGGTACAACTTTCACCCTCTCTTTTAAGAAAATATTTGGTGAGTATATTCTGGGGCACTCGGCTATTTAGTCGAATACGGTTTGTAATCCGAAGATAAAATCCAAGCATGGAGCAATTCAGAGACCATGGTGTCCAGATCATAAGGGGAATCTCTTATTCAAATGAGCCTCAAGGTTGCTGAAGATCGTTTGAAGCAATCAGTCCATACGGATTCAAGTCTCCTCAAAATAGAAATTTCAAATTTCATTTGCATTTTCATTTACAATCTTAATTGTTTTGTTTAGTAATTTCTTGTATGCAAACTTGCTCACCTTTTTAAATGTTAATCATAATGCATTGAATATATTTGTCTTGAATTAATCCATTCATTATCACTTTTATTTGTTTTACTATTCTTTTGATACCTAACTTTTGTTAATAAAGAAATGACTCTGGAGGGAGGATGACGAAAATTTACAAGGAATCTCAAATGGTATGCTTTCGAGTAAAAACCTCGCTGACGATGTACAGGCCTTGTTTCAATCCCCAAACACTAGAAATATAAGGGAGGTAGACCCTCGTTAACCCCTCTGAGCTTTCGAAGTAGGAGTTTCTTTTCTGTTTGAAAAAACCCTTATTTTTAACCCGAGACATGGTAGATGTTCAGTAATCTGATCGAGCATTCAAATTTCAAAAGGAGTGTCCTATCTAAGGATCACCACATTTTATCCCCCGCGTTATGTGGACGGAAAAAGATCAAAACCACAATGGTTATTTCCTCACAAAAATTCTTAGGTCGAGATCGAATCGATACAATAATAGGTTATCCCTCACCGACCAGGGAATGAGGAAGTCACTTTCGTCCAAAAATTTCAAAGACTTAGGGTCACAAGACTTGTTTAAAATGGGAAAAATATGAATAATAAAGAAACAAAAAGCCTTGCTAAGTCGAAACTTGAAAACGAGTCGCTTAGGCAAAAGTTAGGGCATCCCGCTGGACTTCCAAATTGAAATTCAAAAGAATTGTTCCAGGAAAAAGTTAGGGAAAGCTAAAAGGAATTTGAAAATCCTGAAAGGAAGAAAAGGATTATCCAATAAAAATCCTCATCAAAAGAAAAGTTGTGTGATCGAACACCCAAAAACCAAAGCTTAAGTGACTGTCGTGTCCAAAAAATTGTTGTGGTTCCTCAACCATCATAAACTCTTTTGAGAGATGAGTTCTCGTATCGAGTTAACTGAATGTAGGATTGGAGAACATCATGGAGAATGGGTGGGCACCAAAAAATTTGAGCCTTAAATCATTTTTTTCTAAAAACCATGAACCAGGCCACGCTACAACCCTTAAAAGTCCTAATTGAAGCATGGGTTAATTCGAAAGCAAAACTGTTACGGGAATAAGGTAACTTGACTCCTAGGAGACTTGTTAAAAACTTTGAGTTGGTATCACTCCCTTTTTACTTTCTTTGTATAGAAAAAATCCTGATGTTTCAACATATTTTTAATGAAAAGTTTTCTAACTTCAAGACAAGTATATGATTTGTATTAGATTTACCATTCATAGGATAAAAAATTCTTTGCATATGAAAAAACGCTTAAACATCAAGCGAGCTTGCGTAATGAGCATCAAATGAAGAGTTTGATTATCCCGAGGGACAAATTCTTTAGGAATCTATTGAAAAGAATGATCTTAATTTGGGGCATTCTTTCTAGCTACTCCTTTGAAAAAGAATGACCTTAATCTAGGGCATGCTTTCTAGCTACTCCTTTGAATTGAAGAAGACTAGTTTGAGAGATTGATCAATAATTATTTTGTCTGATGATTGTATGGAAGTTTTGTTTGCCCACAAGTCTCTTATTGAGCAATGATGAATCATTTCCAGTTGATTTCTAACTCTTTTCCTTAATTGGTGAAGCTTTCGCGAAGATCGTCAGGTTTCTTTGTTTCGATAGGCTTTGCTACGAATTAATATTCGTTTGGTATTTTCTCTTGTTTATCTCATTTCGCACTTTACTATTTTCTAGAGATCATGAGAAGTAGGGTTCTTACCACTTCCCTTGCCATGTCAAGTAGGAATAGAGATGTATGACGGGGACCTCTGTTGCTGATATATGTCAACCCTCTGGTTTATTTAAAGACCTGCTTAAGGCAATTTTGTCGGTGTGCTAATTGTGATTGTTTAAAATCCTACCTTCAGAGTAGGTATTATGCACGTTTGTTTATATTTCTGCCCGCACTATATTACAGGTGAAAAGTCCTCAAAATGAGGCGAGCGAAAGGGTTCATAATCGACCCCCGCACATTCCAATCCATGTCGCTCCTACGCTCACTTTCTACAAGTAGATGCTCTGAACATGTGCCCAAGATCCGAATGAATTTAAGTCCTTTAAAGGCGAGTGAAAAGGGTTCCCACAATCGGATCCCCACGCTTTCTTTAGCTCGTGTTGACCAACACTGATGCTAAGTGTACGCATGCACTATGTCTCTTCCCCAATATCTTTCTTGTCCTGGTAATTGATACCACGGTGAAGGGCCCTTTTATATTCCTATAACTTTATAGCTTGTTGACTCGGGTGATACGCTCCCCTTGGCTATGGCTTGACCCTTGGTCTGATGCTTGGTTGCTTGTCTATGGAGGGACCTTCCTTTCTACTACTAGGCCTACACGTTATAGGTGTTTGATATTCGAGTGATGCTTGAGTTGTTGTTTGTCCAGATGTTTTGCCATCTGTTTGCTTGTTTTTAGTCACATGGTCTGTGACATTTTTACCATGCTCCCTTAAGATTGCTCGATTAGATTAGCTTTTAAGCTAGACCTTAGGGTAGGAATCCATGCATGCAAACATATGGTAGAGACTTCCCATTTTCATCCTCAATCTTTAGGTCAATCATTGAATGATAACATTAGGGCTAGAGATTAGGATAGTCTCCCTTAGTTGTTTTCTTTTCTTTGCATATTGCATCTTAAAACTAAAACCTCTTCTCGGAAAATCATAAAACATCTTTAATAAACTTAAATCCTTCTTCAAGGTAAAAAATACAAACCAATCTTAATTGTTTGTCCGGATTTTGGCTTTGTTTTAAACTCTGTCAATGGATGTTTCGCCATCTTTGCCATGTTATTTTGCCATCTCTTTGCTGATGTTTCACCATCCCTTATGTTTGTAGCCGATGTTTTTCCATCGCACATGTTTGTTATCCTACCTTGATTTTCAATATCATTGTTAGGTGTGATGTTTTATCATCTGGATTATTGATGTTTCTCCATCTTCGCCATGTTACTTTATTATCTTTTAGCCTATGTTTCGCCATCTCATATGTTTACAGCCGATGTTTCTCCATCGCACATGTTTGTTATCCTACCTTGATTTTCAATATCATTGTTAGATGTGATGTTTTATCATCTGGATTATTGTTGTTTCGCCATCTTTTCCATATTATTTTGTTATCTTTTAGCTGATGTTTTACCATCGCGTATGTTTGCAGCCGATGTTTCACCATCACACATGTTTGTTATTCTACTTTGATTTTCAATATCATTGTTAGGTGTATTGTTTCATTGTCTTGTCTGATATTTTGTTATCGTGCTGATGTTTTATCATCTTATCTGAGTTTGTGTTGACATGTGATGTCTTGTCATATCTTTTGTAGTTTTATCGTCGTTATTGATTTTTTGTCGTTTTATCTAATGTTTCGTAGTCTTGATTGTTGCTTTTGTATTCTTAACTAAAAAACACAAACCAACCAAAATATATGAGCCGAACTATGGCTGCTCTGATACCTTAAAAGGGATACGTAGGCATTGGAGTAGGGCCCAAGCGAGCACAACTTTTTATTTTCCCTACATTATTTTATCTTTCTTTTGCATGCATTCCCTATACAGCTTCGATATAGATTCTTACACACCCATTAGATTAGAATAACAAGAGTGGATACCGTAGAGTACTACGGGCATGTGGGGTGATAATACCTTCCCATCATATAATAGACTCCCTTACCCGATCTCTTGGTTGCAAGACCGTGATTTCCCCCTCTTCAGGTTTTCTCGATGTTTACCTTTCCCTCTCGGTGGGATAAAAGACGTTCGATGGTGACTTCATTGATTTTATATTAGATGACGGTTCGGCCGGTTGTTTTAGCAAGACTTGGAAAATTTTCTAAGTATTTTCTATAGTTGTTAATTTCATTGCTTCATGACATATTTTCACTACAATGCAAAATAATTTAAGATGTTCAAAATAATTCAAGATGTTACAAATAATTCAAGTTATTATAAAGTGGCATTTTTTGCAAGATTACAAACTCTCAACTTTGTCTTGGTTGAACTTTTCCCTTTGACTCAAACCTTGCCACTATGTTGTCCACAAAACTAAACTAGTGCCATGCTACAAACAATGTTGTCCAAACTACTACTGAACAAAGCCCTATATGCTGCCAAGTCCAAGCCTGTTGTACTGTGCATATAACAACCCAAAACCATGTCAAAATTAGTGTGTTGTACTCCTATGAAACCGCCTTGCACCAAGCTGCCACAACACTCCAAAACTGTTGTAAAAACAACCCTGCTATGCTACTACCAACCCAGTCCAAGCCTGCATTATCTCATCCCATGTTTGCACCAAATTTGCATATGAGAGCTGCATCTAAAAGGCAATGAGACAGCATACATAAACTGTTCAAAAAATTATTTGATTTCCCCCAAAATCTCAGCCAAACTTCCTCTATAAATAGACTGTTTTCACAACACACAAGAGGTTGGTTTTTTTGGAGAGAAAAAGAGAGAACAGAAAAACAACATTCTTTGTAAACTCTGCTCATTTCACAAAAGACCCTTTGCTCATACTCATCTTTATTCTCAGTCACAAAAACAAAATCCCAAGCCATTATTCCATCTTATAAACTCTCCCATAAACCAAACACCTTATCACATAGAGATTGTTCAAACAAAAGAACAGTTTCTATAGTGCCATTATCTTCACCCTCCAAACACAAAATTAGTATTGTACAACTTGACTGGGTTTAGTGTGATTCAACAGTTTGGAACAGATTCCTAGAGATTCATTGGAGCCATCACAACATCTTGAAAAGTATTCAGATTTAAAACACCAAGTGCAGTCTCGAGGTAAGTCTTCTTGACTTGGAATTTTTTCATACATCATTAATGATTTATTTTTTAAGATAAAATATAGTAATAATTTCCCCTTTGAGCTAACCATTTGCTTGATGTTTATGTTTATCAATCATATGCTGTAAACTGACCTGTACAGACAATAAAACAATATTTAAGGCGAAAAACATCAGCATGAGTCGACACATACCCGCATGGATCGACTCATTCTAGTGAAAAAACAGGGTATGAGTCGACACATGGTCTTATGCATCGACTCATACTATTGTCCAGTCCCCAAAATAGAAGCATGAAAGGTGCGTGAGTCGACATAAAACGCGTATATGTCGACACAAACAGGCGCATGAGTCAACACATCCCATTATGCATCGACTCATATAGAGTTGATTTGGTTTTACAGGGGAAAAGAAAGTTATGTGTTGATGCATAGCAGCATGTGTCGACACATAATAGTTCAAAATGCAATTTTTCCATCTTTTTACACTATTTTTACATTTCCTTCATTATTATTCGATATGGTTGTAATATTTAAGTTTCCACCTCATCCCCATTGTAGATTGTACCCCACTCCCCTAATGATGTAATAGCTTAGGGTTTTAATTTTTGCAATTTACCGCTTTAATATAAATTGGTAGTAATTAGGGTGTGTATGGAAAGATAAAATCAACCGCTAGAAAATCCTAATCTCAAAGACAAAAATGCATGCAATTAAACACACTTCGCACACGTACACCTCTAGGTTAACCTCGCTTGTTTCCTCAGAAAATATTCATGTCCCTCGAATATGGGCGTTTTAGCAAAGATCCTCGATAAAAAAGATCGTAGTCCCTCGATGCCCCCTCGATGTTGCCTTCGGTAAACGATATAGTCCCTTACGGAAATTGCTAAAACGTCTTATAAGTTGCCTTTTATGACTATACAATTGACCTATGCTTGTCCTTTCACATCTAATGGTGGGGATTCTTACCAATCAATGGTAAGATAACAATATCTAAGGGAGGAGGAAAAGAATAAAGACCTTTTGAGTAGGTAGGACGCTCGTAGTTGCTTGCTCACAAACTAAAACCATTTTCACACTCACACTTTCAAAACACCTTCAAAAATAAACATCTTTTTGATCTATTTTCAAAACTAACAATTTGTATACATTCTTATACATACGAGAATCATTACAAAGTTTTCCGAAACAAAGGCGTTTTCAAAATACTTTCAAAAACCCACTATAAACACATTTCAAACAAAGCATTTTTCAAAGTGATCTAGCAAGCAACTAAGAGCCCGTAGATAACTACGGATGAAAAGGGTGCTAACACCTTCCTTTTTCATAACCTACCCCCCGAACCAAGAAAATATCTCAAAAGGTCTTTCATGTTATTTTCACCCTTTCCTTTATTCGATAAAAGAAAAGTCGGTGGCGACTCTTTCTATCCACAACATTTGTGAAAAAACACAAAACACCCAAGTCAGTTCTCCCATCGTATGACAGCTCCGTGAACACTAACATAGTCAAGAAGTACTTCGCCTAAAATTGAGATGACAGCTCGCTAAGTTGAAACCCTAAAGAGGCGGCTCAAGCAAGCTTTTAATCAGACCAGCCATAGAAAATTTGAGCACATCTTGGAATTCAAAGTTGTTAGGGAGAATAGTGGTCATTGTTTTCTTGTAACCTATTCTTTCATGTATTATTTTCCGAATTTTTGTAAAGCTTTGGAGTCGCGTCATTAGCGGACTACCATCTTATTAATGAAATTTGAGCATTTATCCTTTTTTGTATTTTTTATCTGGCAAAATTTTAGTTTTTATAGTAATATTTGAAACAAAGTTAATTAGAGTATTCCTATCTTGAAATGTGTCGCAAACATTGGAAGGAATATTAACAGTTTCTCCGAGAAAGGTTAAGCCTTGAAATGTAAAGCAATATAATAATTCATCCTTGTATGATGAATAGTGGTTTCTTCCCTCAAAATCATCATGAGGTGTTGGTTGTGTAATCTTGTGTTCCCAATAGAGTACTAAGCTTGGTGACTCCCCAGCAATCCCAGTTAAGCCTTGATTCAACTATCTCTAGTTGAGCAAGATTTTTCTCCCTAACTGAAGTGAAGTACATTTTGTTGTCATGTCAGTGATGTTAGAAGATTGAAATTTGGGTATGATCCTCTTCAAAGAGACTTGATCCTTGTAATATGATACGCTACGACGATGCCTTTTGTTCTATCTCCAGTTATTTTCCCATCTCTTTGAGATTAGCCGAGTATCTGGTTGTATGGCGATGTCTTATCATCTTTAGTTTATCTCTTGTATCTGTTTTGTCAAACACATATGTGACATTCATTTATTCATTCACACTTGCATCATGCATGCATATTCATATTTGTTTATGTTATTGGGTTCGTATACCTTGTTTATATCTATTCAAATAGCGTATTTTATCTTTCCAAATAGAGTGTCAACTTAAGCAGAAAGTGTGCCTCCTTTCTAATTCCCCAACTGAGCTGATCCTCGTGGAAGAATCTTATTTTGCCTCCTTTCTAATTCCCCAACTGAGCTAATCCTCGTGGAAGAATCTTGCTTTAGCCTTCCTCTTCCATCTCTGGATAGGATAAATCCCCAATTGATTTGTTTCCTCATTGGGTGGAGTCTTGTTTGATTGTTTTCTCTCCGGATTATTCATGGATTGAGCTTTGTCTCTTGCATATGCTACCCTGTGGTTTTCTCTAGGATATAAAACCTAGATGAAGAGCGCATTTATTTTGCGCATTTAAATACTTGGTCTCCTCACAAAGGACCTATTCATGGTTCCCTTTGAATAAGAACTTTATTCCCTAGTAGTGTTATCATAACATTCTTCTGGAATATCAATGTGACAACAAGCGGAGGTCTCTTCATGAGCAGCTTGTGTTATTGATATCTTTGGAATATAGCAAGTGGCGAACTCTTCATGAGCAGCTTGTGTATTATTGATATCTTTGGAAGATAGTAAGTGGAGGTCTCTTCATGAGAAACTTGTGTGTTATTGATACTTTGGAAAGTAGCAAGTGGTAGACTCTTCATGAGCAGCTTGTGTTTTTATTAATATCCTTAGAAGACAACAAGCAGCAGACTCTTAATGAGCAGCTTGTGTATTATTGATATCTTTGGAAGATAGCAAGTGGTGGACTCTTCATGAGCAGATTGTGTGTTTATTAATATCCTTTGAAGACAACAAGTGGCGAACTCTTCATGAGTAGCTTGTGTGTTTATTAATATCCTTTGAAGACATCGAGTGGTGGATGCTTCATGAGCAGCTTGCATATTATTGATATATTTGGAAGACAGCAAGCGGCGGTCTCTTCATGAGCAGCTTGTGTGTTTTTGATATCTTTGGAAAGTAGCAAGTGGCGAACTCTTCATGAGCAACTTCTGTATTATTGATATCTTTGGAAGATAGCAAGTGGAGGACTCTTCATGAGAAGCTTATGTGTTTATTAATATCCTTTGAAGACAACAAGTGGCGGCCTCTTTATTTGAGCAGCTTGTGTATCCACAATAATATGTTATTTCAGCAGCAAATGGCATCTCTCCAGAAAAGTCCCGCAGAGAAGTTTGTTATAAAATCTCTACCTTCAGTAAAAATCGACAGTTCACTATCAGTAAAAGTTGGTGTATCTTTTTGTCTACCTTTGACCCTGAGTTGTAAACTCACCATCATATTAAGTCAGTAACCATCTATCTTTTCGCAGCCTATGCAAGTCATTTTCTTTGCTAGAGTCAGAAAATTATGTTCTCTCGAAGTTATTCCCTAATAAGAGTCTCTCACTCGAAGTCTATGGCTATGTTTCTCCAATAGAGTTATAATCTCTTTCCCTGTGGATTATTTTATCATGAGCTTGGTTTCTCCAGCATTAGTTGGTCTCATGCGGCATCATTCCCCATAAGATTAAAATATTACATTCATATTGTATCATAAACACAATGGAGGTATCTTAGGGACAAAAATTGTGTATTCTGTATTTAAGTCCCTTCAATATCGTCGAGAAGAAGATTTCAATCTTCATATCTCCGGATAGAAGAAACTTAAATAGGGGCAGCTAGTATACCCCAATTTTTCACCTAAGATCCCATCTTCATTTGCATTTTTTTCATATACATCAAGGTCACGAAATATGGTCGGTTTCGAACTTCTCACCTTCGAGCATTGCCTGTGTAGAGATTATCGAGTGTTGTGAACATTTTATCTTATGCATGACTAAATTCTAATCAAGCACGAAGTGTATGTTTTTTGTTTCTTTGATTTCATGTGCAGAAACAGGTCTGAATCAAGAGCATCAAGCGCTGCACCTCAATTAGGGTTTTGAGTCTCTCAAGCCAGAAGTACAATTGATCATTGATTCTCGAAGACTGATTCATCAAGGCACAACTTCTAATCTCAGAGCATGGATTCTCGAGCATCGTTCAGACTCATTTTGATCACGGATGTCTCAAGTGTGATAGCTTGTTTTGGGGAACTTTCTGAGAATCATGTGTTTATTTCCATGCTCTGTTCAATAAGTGGCCTCAAGGTTCTCCAAAATTCTTCACACAAAAAAAATAGTCAAGGTTCCATGATCACTGGTTCACGTGTGTTTCACCTTGCCTTGAAATACAAGAAAATATCATGTTATACAAGTCAATTCAAAGCACTTCGACCAAAAGTCATCTGCAAGTTTTCTTTAAAAGTTGAAGACAAATTGTGTTTATAAAGCCATGAAAAGCCTTTATAGGATGGTTCGATAACATTTCCCAATCCGATAACATTTCGCCTCAAATCCCTCTTCTAGTGATCATTCGAAGCTTTTAAGTATGGTTCGATTTCTTATACTTACATGACGCAGGGTGAATTTCGTTAGAGTGTGGTGATTGAATCTAAGATCGCTTCGGAAGAGTTATTTAGAATACTTGGAGTTTTCATAATATGAATTCAAGTGTTAACTAAATAGAAGTTATCAAAAGGGCTCATTCAAGATTCAAATCATTCATCACATTGCATTTATTCAAGATTATCTTCAAGGGCGTGATATTTCAAAGTCATTCAAAGGCCTGAGATTAATTCCATTTTAAATGGAAGACTCCAAATTTCAAGACAAATCCATTCCAAATTCAATTGAAGTATTTCAAGTCACATTTAAATTCAAGACTTGTTACAATGTTGATAATTCTTTAAGTTTCACCCATGATTCATCCAAGTCAAAAATTTCATTCATATTCATTCAAGAGAATTACATGTTACAATTTTATTTGGAATTACCACTACAAAGTTATAAGAGGAATTACAAGTTTGTACATAAAAATAAAAACTATATTTCTAATGTCCTAAAGCTTCATGTTTCAAACATGCTGCCCATTTTCCAGCCATGTTTCAACACAATAATTGTCCAATTTTTGTGGTACTTTTGTTGTCCAAATAGCAGCCTGCAATGGTCCAAATTTTGCCCAAAAGTGCTACAAACCAGTCTAAAAAACAGAAGCCTGCAATGGTCTAAATTCTTCCAGAAAACTGCTATAAACCAGTCTAATATAGTCTGCTATGCCACTGCTGCCCTGCATCATAACAGCCAAGAGGTTACACTAAAATGGCAACTCAAAACTGAATGAAAAAAGCATCAAAACGGGGCATTCATAACTGTTCAAATTTCTCACATTTCACCCCCTAAAACACCACATATTTCATATAAAAGGCCATCTTCATGGATAGAAAAGCAGGAGAAATTTGTTCGAGCATCACAGTAAATAATCAGAGTAAAAAAAAGCTTGAGCATCAATAAGAGAGGGAGAGAGAACTTACTGTTTCAACTAATTGTTTTGGTGAAATTAAGAGATGATTGAGAAGTCAATTTTATATTTATATATTCTATAACATAAATTTTATATGATATTAATAAGAGGGACTTATGTTCAAAATATACTACATCATCACTTTACCTGTTGATACTGTAACTTTGTTATATATATATATATATATATATATATATATATATATATATATATATATATATATATATATATATATATATATATATATATATATATATATATATATATATATATATATATATATATATATATATATATATATATATATATAGAGAGAGAGAGAATGAAGATTGGAATAATACTGTAGCAGCAAGTTGAATCAATTAGTATATGGCTATATGTTTTGCTTCATATGAATTATATGTTGATATATCCAATGCTTCGTTTTAATATATGCGACAATACTGTATCGGCATTTTAAGTTTACTAATATATATAATATTTTATAAGTATTATAATAAATGAAAATATGATATTTAGGAATTAAATATTTGAGTTAATTGGATAATTTAAATTATTTTCAATTATGTTAGAATTATCAATGGAGTTGTCAGTTGAGTTGTCAATAGGATTGTTAGAATTGTTAATAGAGTTGTTAGAGTTGCCAATAGAGTTGTCAGAGTTGTTTTGGATTATTAAGAATTATATTTTTATTAGTTTTGCGTAATTCTGACATGTTTAGAGTTGTCGATATAAGATATTGGTGTGTTATATATTTGTTGAAATTGTGAATTAAATTATAATACAAAATATCTCTTAGAATAGGAGTAGTATTTGTTTATTGTTTAGCTATCAACATTTGAGTCTGCTTGCGATACCAGTATTACTTCATCATCAATTCTAAGTGTTTCAACTTTCAAGTGGTAGTATTGTAGTATTATAGTATTATAGTATTATAGTATAATAATTTGTAGAAGTTTTGTAATTAGAAATAAGTATTTAGATAATTAATTAATCGGAAATAGTCGTAATAGTCTGAATAATTATGCGGTTTATTTGTAGTAAATTTTGGTTGACTCGTTGTATTGTGTTCATTGTTGAAAAATATGAATTAGCAGGTGATGTTATTGCCTCTATTTATGGGCAAAATATTAAGTTGTAGGTATATGATCAATGTTGGTTTGTTGTTGCGTTGTTATGGAATTGTGTTGTTGCTATTCTGAGATTCATATTGTGTCGCATACATAACATATCAAGTTGGAGCTGATGCTCGGTAAGTTGGCCTAGATTTGCAAATTAAGTTGAAGGCTTATGCCTTGTTGACGCCTATATTAATTGGCAGATTTATAAGTTGGGAGTTTTGCTCCATTGGTACCACATGCATGTGCATAAAATCAATACGCATTTCATGTTACATCCTGAGTTGTTGTATAGATGAATTAGTTGTGTTGAATATTGTTAAAAAACTGTGAAATGGTGACTTTTATATGAACTGATTCTGATATATTATTTATCATACATTCTATTATATCGTTAGATATCTCACCCTTTTTGTTTGAATATTACTCCTATGTTGGTAACGTGCAGGTAATCAAGAAGGATAGTTGTTACCTTCGTTAGTCTGAGTTGGTGTTGTCTCTTTGATACCATTTGTTACGCCCCAGACTACTTTCGGGATTATCGACTGACCCCACAAACTAACACGGGTCTTTTCAACGTGTTTTATCCTTACTCACATGCTTTCCGGGAAACTTTCCAGAAGGTCACCCATCCCAGAATTGCTCCAAGTCAAGCACGTTTAACTATAGAGTTCTTATGAATGGGCTACCGAAAAGAAGATGCATCTTGTTGTTATAGGTAGTACCAATTAATCCTTATAAGTCTTCCTTCAATCATGCAGTCTCATACCCGCATAACCTCGGGATGCCTCTCATTCTGATGTGGCGACCATGTTTGCCCTCTTAGGCCTCAGGTGTTACATGCGGTGCAACCACTCCTCGCCCTTTTCGGCATCGAGTGTTACATTTCTTCTCCCTATTACTTCTGCATAATTTTTCCATATATATATATATATATATATATATATATATATATATATATATATATATATATATATATATATATATATATATATATATATATATATATATATATATATATATATATATATATATATATATATATATATATATATATATATATATATATATATATATCAATATTTGTTAGACTCGTTTGCATAGCAGCATCAGTTTGAATCTTCTTTTTGCATCACTTTTATGCCTAATGATCGCTTGATTTATCACTTTGTTGTATTTTTTAGTTGCTGCAATGTGTTGATATTTATAAATGTTTAGAATAATATTAATAAACACCGAGAGAAATGCTCAGAAAATGACATGAAATTCAAAGAGATAAAAAGAATACCTTCAAATCTTTTCATGAGCATACAAACCCCAAAACTATAAAATATTGAGAAATTATCTTCTCCATTTCAACTTTGTTTTCTCTCTATACCAAAAGTAAAGTGCCATTATCTCAACTCATTTTCCAAATTCAACTGAGTCTTAAACGAGTCATGTCGAATCATCTCTCCTCTCCAGTAAAGGAAATTGCCTACATCAGGTTCAGAGAAAGATGTGAAACAAAGCAGGCCAAATAATTAGAATACAGAAAGGATTAATGCAACCACTTCCCTTCGTGAATCTATTTCACATGTGAATCTGTTCCACAAATTGCATCCAATTACACTACAGAAATTCATCTCCTACGATCTTCCTTCACAACCCATGTTTTCTCACCATCAACAAAACCTGCAATTGTATACAAAATTAGCATATCAGTACATATCAAATACACATCTAGAAGCCTCTTAGCAAACAAAAATTAACAGAAAACTTCACACCTAAGTTTTCACTTTTTACAACTCACCAAAGAAATCTTAAAAAAAATCTCTCATCAATCTCAATAAACAACCTCTCTCTCTCTCTCTCTCTCTCTCTCTCTCTCTCTCTCTCTCTCTCTCTCTCTCTCTCTCTCTCTCTCTCTCTCTCTCTCTCTCTCTCTCTCTCTCTCTCTCTCTCTCTCTCTCTCTCTCTCTCTCTCTCTCTCTCTCTTAACCGAATTCATCAAAAAAACTTTAACCCTCAATCTTCTTCTTCCTCTACAACTTCATCAATATTGCTTCACCAACCTCTTAAATACCACCGCCAATCTTCATCATTATCATCAAGTTCTTGCATCATCAATGCATTAATCTCACATATCAGAATCGCACAAAACAATACCACAAACGCCAACAACAAGACCATGTTGCATCCTGAATTTCAACAACAATCGTAACACAGAAATTTCGAGAACAAACCGAAAGAGTAGAAGTTGAACTGGAGATGATTTGACTGAGAAGTGTAGGTAGGCTGGTGTTGAATCAGAGATCGACGGAGCATATACAATGACGAACGGAGACAAAGGCTTGACCGTGAGACATAGAAACAAGTTGGAGGTGAGATGAGATCGTGAAATCATGCAGAAGCGACTGAGTTCAAATTCGGCCTTTTTACTGTTTCGTTGTCGAAAAAACAGTGTTCACTTAATGAGACTTTCAGAGAAGTATGTGCAATGAGACTTTTGTCAACATATTTAACCTTCCATTCCTTCCTAGTTTTGATCATACATGGATTCAAACAAGGTTGAGACAAATTTTTGTGATATACATGAAGCCTATTACAAACCTGGTCTATGTTACCATGTCTGCCACAAATAAGACCTCTTAGTGGTTACGTCATGATTTTTGTATGAGCTTCTTGTAGTTTGGAAGAATTTTGTGAAATTTGATCAAACATATCGCATTTTTCCTTAGATGGGACAAATTTTATCTCTAAAATTCTTTCTTTGTTTTTTAGGAATTGATAGTTAAATCCTATGCCAGTTCGTCTTATGCTTTCTTATACTTCTTGGAGGATTTCATCCAACGCATCAAATCCATTGTTTAACATTATAACCCCTTTGACTAAGTTATCAAGTTTAGATGTTATAAGGGTTACCTCTGCTTGAAGTTTAGCAATGTCAGCTAGGTATTAATCCCTTTAAGACTGAAGTTTGGCTATCATCATTCTCTGCATCGCTCCTATTTGACAAACTTCCTCTACCCTTTTGTATATATCTTTATAGGACACCAACATTTCAACATAGGAGCTATCTTCTATCATAGAATTGCACCTTTCTGTTAGAGCAGTAATAGAATCAACAAGCTCTTTCACATGGGAATTGTTTTCTTTATAGTTTGTTTTGAGAATCTCCCAGGCCTCTTTAGCAGTAGTGCAAATACCTATATTTTTTAGATCATCCTTGTCTATTCCATGAAGTAGAGCATCCAGGACTTGGGAGTCTACAGAAACTAACTCATTTTCCTCTTTGGACCAATCCTCATTTAGCTTCAAGGACTCAATCACATCCTTGTTTTTCACTACAGGATAACTCCATCCTTTCATCATAACCTTCAAAGATTTCCTATTCATAACTTTTAAAAACATTGTCATCCTATATTTCCAAAAGGCATAATCTCTACCCTTTAGCATACGTGGTTTATTCCATGGTTCTCCTTTGTAATCCATAGTGCCATAACATATATATCATTGAATCTCACTCAGTAGCCATTATAAGGTGCCTGCTCTTGATGCCAAGTAAAATTCAGGCACGCACACCAAATATGTTAAGGTTGATGTCTCAACATACAAGCAATGTCATAAAAAATGTTATAACATCTGCTGACAGAACATCAATAATAATAACAGTGTATAAATATAATTTGCAAAAAGATAAAGAACACAATGATGTGTTAACCCAGTTTTGTGCTAACTCACCTACTATGGGGGATACTAAGCTAGGAAGGAAATCCATTATTAGCAGTATTAGTTTGAAGCTAAATTAGTCCCAAGCTTTGCGCCTAATCCCTAATCAGTACAACTTCTACCTAGGTCCTCCCTAGATATGAGAAATCGACATCCTACTTCCAATCACTGCAGTGATAAAAGACATATCTAAGTCATAGGGGATATCTATAAACAAGTTACAATCACAACAACTTGTACAATGAAAATAGGAAGATCACACTTCCAAATCAAATACTAGGAGTTGCTTAAAAGATTCCTCCAAGAATAATACTCAAATCTTGCTTCACAGCTTCGCAGAGAATAATAGCTTGATGAACAAACAACAATTAGTCAAGTCAAATGTATCAGAGATACATGAGGACGTACAATATTAAAATAGAAATTTCCTTGAAGAACCCTCAAACCCAAGAGTGAGAAAATACGGCTTCCCCTTATTTTTCTAAATTCTTGAAGCTCTTAGGTCTAGGTAGTTTCTTTAAATAATCTTCATCAATCCTTGGGTGTTGAATCTTTGCCCAGATATTTCTTGTTATCCACGCTAAGAGCTTCACATATCAGTGCAGAAAAATCTCCATGATTCTTGGAATAAAACATAAGGTTTCCTAATTAGTCTCAATCAACCATTTATAGGAACTTGTGCACAGCTGGAGATATTATTTCTTCCAGATTTAAAATCCTTGACATGCGATAAATTAATGAGATATTAATAACTTAAATCTCACAGAATCAATTAATGATCTGTCAAGAATAAACCAAACTGCAATACCACCTGCATCAGACCAATATGTCATGACATTGTCTTCGGCATCTGGCTAAAAAACTCATAAGAACAATCTTATTATGGCAAACCATGTTTTAGAAAAAATTATGCCAATCCATAAAACATGGTACTAACATTTTCCAATTTTGAGCTTAATAGAGCAACAATTTCTTCTAGATTAGTGATGGTAGTAGCTTGTTCCACTTCCATGAAAGCTTCCTCCCACTTGGTAAACAAAAGTCTGTAAGAAGCAACTAACTACTCATTTGTCATGTCTTTATCACTGGACTCACTTTCTGGCTCATATTTTCTAGAGTAAGCCATCACATTGTTCTCATTTTCTTCCCCCTTTCAACATAAGAATCAGACCAGATGATGGATAATACATTTTTCTGTTTCTTTAGAAAGGTAGGGATTCAATTTTAGTGTGATTGTATCCTTCACATTCATAACAATGATTAGTCTTGATAATATTGGGTTTATCTTCACTTTTACCTTTATCCAAGAGATTGATGTCGGGTCTCTTGTTCTGGATATTTGACCTCCACTTTTTGTCCAGGTTCTTCAAGGATTGGTTGAAAGTTTTCCCAAGCAGAGCTATAACACCTGTCAAGCTCTACTTTTTTATCACCTTGACTTCTTTCCTCCCCAGTGTTAGAAACAAAAGTTATATCTTTGTTCTTCTTTTCAGCCCTCTCAATGATGAATATTTCAAAGGTTTGTAAGAAACAAATTAGTTCATCAACCTTAATGCTCCTCAAATCTCGAGCTTTTACAACAACATTCACTTTCATATCAAACCTTTTAGGTAATGACCTGAGAATTATTCTGGAAAGCTTTTCTTCAGACATCTTTCACCTAAGGCAAAAGATATGTTGGTAGTATCAGATAACCTGATGTAAAAAATCATAGATAGATTCATCTTTATTCGTTCTTAGATTCTCAAACTTAGTGGCAAGGAGTTGCAGCTTTAACACTTGAACTTTGAATGTGCCATCATGTGCAGTTTTAAGAAACTCTCGTTCTTCTTATGAACATGTGTTGATCAACCTAAACATGTTCTCATCCATACCATTGAAGATAACATTCAAATCCTTGGAGTTTCCAAGAGCTTCATTGTCTTTAGTGTCAGTCCAATTAGCTTCTAGCTTCAAGCTGGTAGTACCATATTCGGAAGTAAGCATTGGATGTTTCTACCCTTTTACCATAATTTTCCATGCTTTGTTGCTCATGGATTTGAGAAAGACAATCTCCATATACTTCCAATAATCATAGTTGTTGCCATCCAAAACATGTGGTTTGTTTACTGATCCTCCATCTTTCATTGTGTCCATTTGAGCATAATTTAACTTCAGTGGAGCTCACCTAACAGGCTAGGGTGCTTGCTCTGATGCCAACTTAAATTTTGTTCCTCATGGAACAAGACGATGTTGAACTTGAGACCTCACACACAAGCGGGGGTGAATTGTGTGATTTGGAAAACATGGTTTTGAAAACTTTCGAAGATTTAAATAAGAGTTTAAAAATATTTTTATAAAAACTAAGCAACGGAAATTAAATAATAAACTGCAAAAATAAAAAATTTAAGGGAAAAAGAAAGACACCAAGAATTATATAGGTTCAGTCAAAAATAAAAAGGACTCACTCCTCTCCCCAAGACTTGATCTTCAGAGTTTCCAATATTACTTGAGTGCTTTTAGTAGGAAAGGCTCACACCCCCCCCCCCCCCCTTATACAAGGAAATGGCGGTTGTCCTTCAACCAAAATATTACAAGACGGAAGATATGAACATTTGTGTCTTCTCAAATGAAATGTTGAGATTGAAGTGGCCAATCTTCCTCCCAATTGTAGATTGAAGTAGTTACTCTTCTCTCCACAAACATGGAACTTGTAGCACTTAGTCTTCAAGTTCCACAAATATAACTGAGCTCAATTGGTTTAACATGATAACCAAAAACCTCTTGAGATTTTAACATGATGATCTTCTAACCTAAGGTTTTAACTAGGCTAACCATGAACCAATGGTAAGTTCATCGATATTGATGATCTCTAACCTATGAACAAACAAGGTTAACTAAGAGCCAATGGAAGTTCATCAATATTGACTATCTTCAACCTAAATAAATATAGGAATTGATCACACAATCCCCAACCAAATATTTTAACAGATTTAGCTTCTAACCACATATTTTATCCCTGAATGAATGGTATTCATCCAAGGTTACAAACTTTTCCTTGGAGAATATTATACATAACTACCCTTCTAGAATTACATTTAACTTCCTCACTCACAAATGGTACTTTCCTCACAAAGGCATTTGGCTATAACAACTAGTGAGAGAAAATGAAAAAAAACTTAGAGAGAGAGTGAGTGTTAATACACAAATCAAATTTTGGATGCTATGAAACGAGAAATGAGACTTATGTGTATAGGCTTGAGATTCCCCAAAAGATGAAATATCATAAAAACAAATATGACCATTGTTAATCGATTAGATCAATCAATTAACTCTTTCAAATACAACGACTGAGTTCCCAAAAAGGATAGAACTGATATATATATATATATTCGTTGCATAGAATCTGAGTGCATTTAATTCCCTCGGGCCTCAAAAATGCACCAATCTAATCGATTAGGCTAATGATTAAATATATTTAAAAAACATTTGATGGCTCTTTTGATTACTCCCATATGTTATATGCAATTTATATATATTTTCCATAAATCATTTCTTACAAAAATATTTTAGCCATGCCCATATACCTCTGTAATGAAAGCACTTTTGCTTCTACAAAGCATCACTCACTTAATAAAATAGGAGATTAACCCCTCTAAGTCTTGTCTGATAGATTCTTTTGCGTTGACACTTGCTTAAGATTTCTTTTGAGGCTTTTGATGTAATATATTTGTTTTCCTTTATCTAAACCTTTGCCAATCCTTTATCAAACCATGTGGCTTACATCTTTAACTACGTAAGTGCATTATTTAATTTTTTAATGGTTTCATATTTATTATGTTGAATGTCACATGTTCTGATATTTTATAGTTGTCATCGTGTTGCATCTTCATCATGATGAATATATGTTATTATCTTTATAGTTGTCATCATCAAAATATAATATCTTGGTTTGGAGGTTTTCCTCTAAGACACCTGCAAAACAAGGTTCCTCAGATGATGGAGCAGAAAAGCAATAAACAACACAACCAATTCATAAATCAGTTCGATGCAACCTGCACCTACGCCTGGAAGGTTGGATTCCAGCCCAATAAATAAAATTCAATCTTAATAGTTTATTACATTTAGTATTACAAGAAAAAAAAACATATTATGTTTTATGCCTCTTCTTAGCGCTACTTAATTACTTTTTATTTAGAACTCCCCCTAAATATGAGACACCCTCTCACTTTATTTTTCCCTTAAACACTAACCCTTTAGGGTTTGGGTTACAATCACTAAATCCTAGTGATCAACTTCAATCAAAACTATGAGTGATGTTGAATCTTACAACTCAACTATACAAACCTAAGCCTATGTCAAGTTACTGAAACATAGTGTGGTGTACATAAAACAATAACAAAGACTAAAACAAAGCATATCACTCTAAAGATATTCAATGTATTGATTGCTTTCCAATGAGGGTTTTGAGCTCTTCATGGATATTTGATATGATTTCATCCAGAAATAATGCAGAATCTATTGGATATCATTTGTTACATAAACCTGTCCAACAATATATGATGTGTTTCATTTCAAATTCAAATTTTAATCTTCATTTAAATATGATTTGATCTTTTTCCAAATTTCAAACAAATCATCTAATTGTATTGCTAAACCAATAGCAATAAAATTTGATCCAGTCTTTGACCAGAAAGTCTCCCAAAACGCAACAACAATGACCTATTGTGCAAGGCTTAGACGTCGTACTAACATGCTGGGACATCGTATACAACATGTGTCCCTTATGCACCTTCATACAAATTATGCAAGCTAGATTAATCTTGAACACTTCGAACACATCTTCATGTTCTTGTTTTGCAAAATGCAGTCAATCCATAAGGAACTACAATTTTACCTAGTTTTAATCATTTTATTGTAATAGGAACTAGAGTAAGTCTTATGGTACTAAGACAATTCACACACACACGCGCGCGCACACACAGACACAGACACAAAATGTTTTAAAACCCATTCTCTTCTGATAAAACTTCTTAAAACAATTCAGGAAAGAGCTTAATTGATTAAAAGCTTCTTTAATCAATTAGGAAGGTAAAACTACATTGGCTAATTGACTAAGAGGTTCTTATAATCAATTAAATAAAAATGTAACAACTCTTAAATGATTAAGAGGTATGATAAGCAATTAAGTGAATTAAGTGACGTAGAAACTCAAAATTTCCTATTTTATATTGGTTAATAGATTAGGTCATCCTTTTAATAAATTAAATCTTTTAAAAAGGCCCGTGAATTGTTTATTTTTGGGTTAAATACTTTTCCTATATAAAAGAGGCTTCTCCTCATTTCAAAATACACCATTTTTTTTTTAATATAAACTTCCTTCTATCAGTCTCTCTCTCATTTTATTATAAAGATCTTTTTCACTAGAGTTTTCTTAGTGCCAATAGACTAAAAAGTTTTATATGAAAGATATGTTATACATGCGTGAGATTAAATGTTGTATTCAAGAGTATAGTTGTCTTACAATCTCTTTGTAATGAATTTGAAGGTTGCAAGCTAAATATGTAAAAAGTTTGGGAGTATGTTATTAAGTTAAACATGTGTAAAAGTTCTAGTTAAGGTTACCAGGGTGAAATTGGGTAAAAGATCTGATGAATGTTGTTGTGCTAAACATGTGTAAAAGATCTGATGAATGTTGTTGTGCTAAACATGTGTAAAATCTCTAGTTTAGGCTGATTCCTAAGCCTATGTAAAATATTTGTTTGTTTGTAGAAGGTTTTTGGGTTAATCATGTGCAAAGCTCAACTTGTTTTGAAAGTTTGTTTGGTTTGATCTTGTGGAAATCTCAAGTTTAAATTTAGTACAAATTACAAGGAAAACTCTTAGGGACCAGAGTAGGTCAGGATGAACAAAGATAAATCTTTAGTAAGATTCTCTTTTATTTTTATTTATTTAATTTATTTCACCGCTTATTTCTCCGCCTTTTATTTTCTTTACTATTCTAAAGTTTGTCTTAGTTTTCTTATATCTTCTTCAATAAAAATTTTAATATCAAAAAATTTTATAAACCAATTTTTAGGAATTTGGAACATCAAGTTTCACCCGCTCCTCTTTTTAAAGTCACTTGGTTAATAAGTGGCATCAAATTTTAACTTCAATTATATGGCTAATCGTCTCAAGAGGAATTATGATGAATTCAAATACTGCTTTTAACATGTTTATTATGAACAAACCTCCACTGTTTGATGGTGAAAGGTTTAACACTTCAAAAGCAAAAATGAAAATTTTTTAGATGTTGTTGATTTTGACTTGAGGGATAACGTTCAAAATGGTTCATTTGTTCCTACTCATTTCTTTTGAGGTAACAAATGGAGAATCATCTTAAGAATCTTTTAAAGAAAAAGTTAAAGAATCATCTAAAGAATTATCTGAAACACCATTAAAATTTGATCCTCAAATAGATGGACAAATTGAGGTAACCAACAGAACTTTGGGGAATATGATTCAGAGTGTTTGTGGATACAAGTCAAAGTAGTGGGATTTTGTTTTACCTCAGGTTGAATTTTCTTATAATAGCGATGTGCACTCAGCTACAAGGAAATCAACCTTTTGTAGTTTATACTTATGTCCCTAAGCATGTGGTTGATTTAGTTAAGTTTCCTAAGGCACCTGAAGTTATTGCGGCGGATGAGAATATGGTTAAGGAGATGGTAGCTGTTAAAGAAGCTATCAAGGTTAAGTTAGTGTTTACTGTGAAATTTGGTAAACAAGGACTAGTCTTCCGAATCCTAGAGTGTCTTGTTTCTTACAGGATCGACTAGATTGATCCTAGGACAATAATGTATATTTTGTTTTGTTTAATTTTTCTGGGTGTCAATCTCTTTGATAGAGATTGTTACTTAGAAAGTAGTAATAAAACGTTTTAAAATAAAAACTGGAATGTAAAGCAATTTTGATTTGAAGTTAAAAGGAATGTAAAGAACTTCAATTGAAAAGAAATGACATTGAATATAAAATTGTTTCTTCATACGTACATTCTCAGCAACTCATTTCTCAAACACTTGGTACTTTGAGTTATTTTGAGTAATTTGTATAAAGAAGTGAACACACGAAATTCTAACATAAAAACTCCTATATATAATAATTCGAAACTAACTATAACGAACAATTTTCTTCTTAGAGGATAACACGTTCTAGTTTGCATGTCTCTAGCCTTTCATAGGCTTCCATGTATCTCTTTTCAAAGATCAAATGAGAGCTAAAATCAATTATAACCTCATTTGAATATTTACCGAACCCGCTTCGAGTATCTTCAGAAAATTTGCTAAGTCATTCTCCTTGCATTGCTTCGTCCTTGTAGACTCGGTCAAAAATGTGTCTCCTATCACTTCAGTTTGAAATTAGCTTTGATCATACCAACATTCGTCTTTCAAATTCTCCTTGAACCTCAATTCGTTGGAGCGTCGAAATTACAACTAACAAATTGCCCCCCCAAAAATGTTTCTTTTCGACAACTTTAGAAAAGGACATTTTTTGAGAAACTTTTTCGACGCTAACACCAACATTGTCGTGACGTCATGGTCATAATGAAAATTTTCCCAAATGTCTCATCAAGATGTGCGTAGGTGCTAATGATGATTACTCATATAAACTAGGAGTAAGGTGGTAACTTGTGCAACCGTTTTTCCTTCCCGTCAGAGAGCTCCACTTGCCCCACTCACTTTTCATTCATCATTCAAATGAAATATGAAACTTCTTGTTGTCTCTCTATAAATACAATCAAAATTCAATATTAAACACTTTTCATACTCCAAATTCTTCTAAACCAAAACATTTCTTCAACGCTTCTTCTTTAACCTTCAGCAATCTTTAAATTATCAACCTTAAGACTTAACAATGGCGCCTAAAACAGCAAAAGCTTCCAAGAAACAACAACAATAAGATGCTTATCAGCCCATTGTTCACATTGCTAAACCCATGCAAATAGGGAACTAAGAATATGTCCTAAAACCTTCCCTTCTTGAAGAGAAGACGAAAATTTATGAATCTCAGGTACTCATACCCTTGACAATTTTTGGTGAAACACATGCATTCATGGGTCCTTTGCCTGACCCTGATGCAGATGCTACAACTCTTTCAGAGTTTTTTATCGTTTATCATCGTTCTAGGCCCTTGGCTAGCAAGAAAAATCTTGATGACAAAGGTAAACCCATTCCTGTAATTGCACCTTCGTCTGAAAAGGACCAAGCGAAGTATTCGATTGACACTTTGGTTATGCATGATCCTATTGGTCTGTATTACATGACCAATGCTTTAAGAGTATTTCAAGCCACTCCTTTAGCTAAGGAACCCGAAGCATATTATGCTTGGTTGGCTAAGATTGAGAAGAAGAAATCTTAATTTTGGAAAGATTTGGAGATTTATGATTTAGTGATTCTGTCGAAATCTGACTTAGAGTATAGCCAAAATATAATAGTGGCCTCACTCTATTTCTGGGATGCGTAACACCTTCCATTTACCTTGTGGAATGATGACCCCCACCCTTTTGGGTGTTGCTGGGCTTCGACCAACTGGGGAGAGTTTTGATCCAATGAAAATGGACGAAGACACTATCAATTTTGATAAGGCTACCTTCACCAAATATACTATTTATCACCATATTCACGATGACGAAGAGGTCTCTAACGAAGAGCATATCTCCTTTTTTGGACTTATGGTTGTCTCATTGCGTCTTTTGCTCGAGATCTCTTCAAGTAGCACAGAGTATTCTCATCATGGCTAACCAACTGAATGTTGGGCACAAGTTATACCTTAGCCAAATGATCATGTGTTCGCTCTATGAATCCCTTAAAGAATATGTTGACTACCTGAGTCACGATCAAATGGGAGGCAACATTCTTTTCCCAAGACCTTTCTGGGTGCTTCAAGTATGGTTGAATGCCATATTCGAACCATCACTCCCAATATACAACACAATTAATGAGGAAGATGATATTATAAAGAACATGACCATCAAAGGAATGGGATTAGGTCGCTTAACCCCTCGTGAAAAAGGAGGTCATCTTCTAGACTCATTCACTTCGTTTGTGACGATGTTTTCTAAGTGATGCAACTTCACTCCCTCAATGGCTCCTTTCGTCAATAGGAAATGTGGCCCTGAGTGGTTCACAAGAGAATTCCCTACTCCTTCACCGGATCAAGAAGAAGAATCCATGGCTATTTGGGAAGCATTCCTTATCCTTAAACTACTTTTCAACAGGCTAAGGCCTTCGAAGAGTCATTATACCATTGTTGGTTATCAGCCCAATCTAGTCTCTCGATAGTTTGGCTTAAACCAGATAAATCCTAAACCACTTTTTGAGAAAAAGAAACATGTATGCCTCTATATCATGTTTTTCACTAAAGAGGGCTATAAAAGGCACATGGTTCGATATGCAGGAAAAACCATGCTCACACATATCTTCTTTCGACCATACTTTTACTACACATAGGAGTTTGACACTTGGTGGAAGGATTACTACAACAACGAAATATTCAATGTGTCTGATTTTACTAGACATATAAGTAGGGCTTTTTCCTCCATACAGGATCGCTTCAAGAAAGGTAGGTCACTTACATCAAGGAGATACGTGCATTCCATAAATACTTTGAAACTGCATATAGACCAGATAATCTTAGTCGAACCATGCACAATGTAGCTGTAACTTTGAAGGAAAATTTTATGAAAAAGATTTCCAATCTTATGCTTCCTTTGTGTGTTAGATCTGAACACTGGTGTGAACTAGCTTTCAAACTCGAACCTGCGAGATTCCCAAAACTACCAAATGCTGATTTTGGCTTGGCAATCGTACCTTCATTCCTAGAATGGTTTGTATGTGGGTCTCACCTGAAGGTTCTACAACAAAATTTGCAAAAACCTGCTAAGCAGGTGGTTCTGACTAAGCATACCCTAAACAATTTCAAAGGTCACCTCCATGTCGATATAGAGCATGTTCACATACTTTCTCCAATACATGAATGTGTGGGATGGGTGAAACTCTCAACTTGGTTCAATCAAACGATTCCCTTAACTGCTTTTTTAACTTTGATTTGTTTTATTTCTTTAGCAGTTGAACGAAGGCAAAGTACCAAGGATAAAGCTGCTGCAAGAAAATCTCCTGCTTTTGTAACACCCCAATATTTATAATTTTGATTAATTAATTAGTTATTTGTAATTATTTATGGATTATTGTGATTTTTATGATGCATTGTGGTGTATGGAATACGATGTTGTGTGATAGCGTTGGATTAAAGAGATAATGAGAATTATTTAGAATGTAAATAATTTAGTAGGGATTATTTAGATTTAATAATAATTATTTAGAATTATTTTAATAATTAAATAGGTTAATATGTGTAGAGATAATAAGGGTAAGGTGATAATATTGCAAGGATAAGTGAGGACTTAAATGGAATCCCATAATAAGGATACAAGGGGTAAGTTTGACAAAAAGGAAAAATTGGGATTTTGTGCTTATATTGTTATGATCGTGAAAGTTGAGAGAAACATTGGAGGAGGCTTCGGCTTAGAGGAGAATAATGGAGAAGATCATACATAGAGCTTGAAGAAAATCAATTTCTAGGAATTGAGGTAGGGGTGAACCATTTTATTTATAATTGATATGGGGTTTCGGTATATGTATGATTGTTTTGTGTTTTATGACGAAATATGGTGAGAAACTATGATTTGATGCCATGATATATGTGAAGATGTATTGTTGTTGTTGTATAATGATTTGTGGTGAGAATGATGATTTGTGATGTATTTATTTCCCTTGATTCAAGTACCATATGATATGATATGTTTTAGGGTTGTTGGAGGTCAAAACTAGGAATTTGGGGTTTCTTAAAAGGCGGAAAACCAAGAAAAATCACACAAAATCGCGTGAAAAATATGATTTTCTAGGCTCTGTTACGGACCGTAACAACCATTACGAGTGCCTGTAATAGCCTTCTGGAATTTGGTACCAGAAACCCGAAAAAAATGAAATTCTGGATTTTCAGTATTACGGGTCGTAATGTCCATTATGGGTGCCCGTAACAGCTCCCTAGTTTTTGTACTGTGAAATCGTTTTGGTCATAACTTTTGAACCTTATGTCTGAATCCAGCCCGGTTCGAAGCGTTAGAAAGCTAAAGCAATGAGATTTACTTTTATAAAATAAAATGAATCATATTATGTATTTTTACAGTGATGGTGCAATGATGAAGTGATGTGATTATGCGTTGATGTAATATGATGTATGCATTTTATGATGAATTGATATGATTATGCATTGATGTAATATGATGTATGCTTTCTTTGATGAATTGATATGATTCCATGAAGTAATATGATGTATAGTTTCTATGATGAATTAATTTCGTTATGATGATGATGATGCATTTATTATGGGGTTAAATAAGTTTTTGGTCCCTCTAAATATCTCAAATTTCATTTTCAGTCCCTCTAAAATTTTCCTTCAAAGAATGGTCCTCCTAAAAAATTAAATTTTAACTTTTGGTCCCTCCTGCAACTTAGCGACGATTTTTACAACTTAGAGACGGTTTTAGCGACGACTTTAGTGACAATTTTTATTTAGCGACAGAATTAGAGACCATTTTAGCTACGATTTTGTCAGGAGGGACCAAAAGTTAAAATTTAATTTTTTAGGAGGACCATTCTTTGAAGGAAAACTTTAGAGGGACTAAAAACAAAATTTGAGATATTTAGAGGGACTACAAACTTATTTAACCCTTTATTATAAAGTGTTTGGTGATGATTACACGATGATGATTATATGATGATGATTATACAATGATGATTATATGGTGATGATTACATGATAATGATTATATGATGATGATTGTATGACGATATTACATGATGATAATTATATTATGATGATTATGTGATGGTGAATAAGTGATATGTTAAATGAAGTATATGTTAAGCATATTTTGTTGTCCATACATGTCATGTGAAGGGTGATATTATAGTGAATTACATGAATAATGATGTGATTTGATTAGCCGTGGTCGCTTGATATTTTTTTGTTGAGCATCATGCATTCATGACATAGTTTGGATAACTTTGGTCCGCCCATGTTGATTTAGGATGTTAGTCCAGTGTTGGCCTCAATCCCATTGTATAGATTGAGTGCATTTGATGTTATGCTCCGGTTTCAAGAGGGAATTGATCCAATGGGGAGGATATTTGGAGGGTGATGATTCAAGTACTCATAATGAATTGGTACCACATGTATGAGTCTATGTTGTTTCACTATATCTTATATGGCGTTGAATGATTGTTATTTGATGATGTTGTATATTTTGTTGTGCTATTTGACGAAGTGTTGACAATGATTGTTCTTTGTGACATTGCATGATGATTGATTAAGTGATGTTTTAATGATGTGTGAATTAATGATGTCTTGGTGATGATTGTTAATTAGATGACACAATGATGTTGTGAATGAATTAATGATGTGAAAATGTGAGTATATATGTGAAGTATGATGATATATGGAATCTTTGATAATTGTTGTGTAACTACTATACTTATTCCTTATATCTTTTATAATGATCTGTGATTGCTCACCCTTTCTGCTTGGAAATGTTACCTCTATATGTGGTTAACTTGCAGGTAATCAACAATAGCTCTAGAAGTTTGAGGATAGCTTCAAAGTGTGTTATTTATTTCCTATTGAATAAAGTGAGTCTTGCTCTGATATGTAACATCGGGGTTTTTGGGGAACATTTGGATTGAGTTTTATATTCCTTTTTGTTTATTAAAAATTATAAGTTGTATCAACTTATTTAAGTTATTTTTGAAACCATAACTCATGAATAGTTGAGGATGAATGACATATTGATGGATATTATGAATGTAGTGTTATGGGACTTTGAATTCTGTTGTGTAGTAATTGATTTATGTGTTGAAATTCCGAAAAGGAAAATGATTATGTAGTATGAGAATGAAAGCCCATGTTATGGAGCAAGATGTTATTTTATGATGTTTGTTTTATGAAGCATGTGACACCCTTCTAGTGCATTCCTCTAATTTAATTATTGAATTATTCATTAATATTCGCGGGATTTTAGAAGGGTGTTACAGCTTCCGCAAAGGAAGACAAACAAAGTGAAGGGGGACCATCATTACCAATACTACCATAAAGGTATTTACTAGAATCATCAAAGATCATTACATATCTATTCGAAATTTATTAATACCTTTTCTTTTTCAAACAAGCAAGAAATCACCTCCTACTCCAAAGAAACACACACCAGCTCAACTAGAAACCATCCAAATTGAATCGGAGCCTAAAGAAGTGTCTCCAGATTTCTCGAAACCTGCTCCCAAGAAAAATAAATCCAAAACTTCCCAATCTCTCATCCAAACGAAGATCACTACCAAACTCCTACCCACGAAGCCGGTTGTACAGAGGGCAATAGATGTCGAAACACCATCAACAAATGTTGTTGCTGACATTGTTAAAAGTGACAATTCTAGCCCCGGGGCTATGGAACTTAAGGTATTTCACTTGATTTTATTTATTTTTATTTGTTTCAGTTTTTGTTTTCGACTTGTACTAACTTGTTTCCTTTACAGGGTGACTTGGTTGGCACAACAACTTCGAGCATAAAGTATATCCCTGGGAGTATTAACTTTAGCTCCATTAATCTTGTTTCAAATAAAAGGTCGAACTAAGGGTAAAATAAAAAAGTGAATCCCTTTTTTAAATTTCAACAACCAATTCCTCTTCCAACTTCACCCCATTCAACTGAATCATCAGATACTGAGACTGGAAGTGATGAAGAAAGGTTTATCATCATAGAAGTTCCAAACACTGAGGACCAAGACAAGGACCAACCCGAGAATTCTTCACCAATAACCCCCCACCAAAATGAAGGTGAAAGAGTTGATGAAGATGTGCATATGACAAATGTAAATGAGGAAACCCTAAGCGATGAGAAACATGTTCACGGCGAAGCACATCATGAAGAAGGACAGCCCAAGATAAAAAGGCCCAGGCGGTGGATGTAGGTGACACTAACCAACCCTTTGGGTCAATTAAATATTTTAGGACTTCTTTGAATGCCACTTCTACTTCTTTCTCTTAAGAGAAGATAGATGACTTGAAAGCAACAAATATTGCTGGATACCTCAAAGCCATGATGAATGCAAGGGTAAGTTCGTCTGACAAAGGTACCACTTCTTTGACTACCTCTGATGGCCACTCCTCCAACCAAACCATTGATCAACTTCTTCTCCAAATCAACGAGAAGGTCTTTAATGTTGATCTTATTCAAGTAATGGAGAGCAATATCAATGCCTACCATGGCATTAAAGAAATCTTGAAACAAGTTGACATACTAGATGTTTAACAAGAATTTACGGATGTCATAGTTAACGTTGGGTTCCTCCTTGACAACCTCTTCGCATACTACTCCAAAAAGTAAGAAGTCTCAAACAAGATTACTGACAAAACAGGAACCTAAACGACAGAGTGGATTGCAACAACTGAGTCAACTACTAAAGTCGAAACATTGGAAAAATATTTTTCTAAATATGACGAAGAACTCAAGCTCTATGCAGACAACATCTCAACTTGGGAGAAGTAAATTGGACAATTGAAGGAGAATATTAAGAAGGCGAAGGATCATCAGGACGAGATCCACAATCTTGATCGCAAACAAATTGATGATGAAATTAAGGTAGGCGTCTAACATATCGAAAAAGCCCAATAATTAGAGACCAAGATTGAGGACTTGAAAAAAAAATAATATGTGATCGAGCGTCGCTTGCTGATGTCTGCTTCAAAGTATAGGCGCATGAAGGCCTCTATCCCAACTAAGTTTAAAACTTATTGAAATTTGTTGTTCTTTGTTTTTAAATTTGAATATCTTAGGTATTTCTTATAACGCACAACTAAGCCACTGTTTACCGTGGTTTTTGGTAAACAACCGTTGATCCTCCAAAAAGGAAAATCCTTTTGGTTACTCGCGGGATCGATCAGATTGGTCCCAGAACATATGCTAATTTTTATGTTGGTTTGATGTGAAAATAAATGTCTAAGAAGAACGCACGTTCGACCAAAGATAAGATGCTTGTGGTTTTAGAAAGTAAGAAAGTTAATAGAAATGCAGGTAAAAATGCATGAAAAGTAACTTTGCAAAATAAGATTAAAGCAGTGTAAAAAAAGACTTTATTAATGAAAAGTGGTGTTTCCAACGTAAATTTATCAGTTTATCCATTCACACACAGCGGGTACTTGGACAATATTTGAGTAACTAGCACAACAGGTTGAACACCCGGAAAAACTACACAGACTTCCTATTTTATACTAAAACTATGTAACCGTCGAAGGGTGGATTTGCTCTAAGATGAAGACAAGTGTCTTCTGCATGTCCCTCGACCTCTCTCTTCCAGCCACGTTGCTTTCCTTTAAATGCTGGTGAAACCGTCTTTCCCTCCAACAATTCAAATTCAAATATCCTTCGTCTTTGGTATTGACACGGAGGTATGTTCTTTCGGTCGAAGGTCATAGGACCTTCTTAGTTGAAATCTTGATGGTGATGCCTGGTCGAAGACCAATGTGTAACTCAGATATTTTCTCAAAGTTTTTTCCATCTGTCGAAACATTTTCCAGCTTGGCTTTATTTGTTCTATTTTTTGGCCCATAAGGCCAATATATAGTAGGTGTCGAATTTATGAGCCAACAAATTGCCCCCAAGAATGTCTATTTCGACGCTAAAAGAAATAGCCATTCTTTGATCTTTCTATTCGACACATGTCCCCCTTGTTGTCCATGAAAGGCTTAACGTGCACTTTTCGTCTTCCCACGACTGCCATTCTCAAAAACCATCATTACTCTTTTCCCAAGACATCTTTTCAATCAGCCGTTACCATGCTGCCATTATGATCATTACTTTTAAAACCTAGGCAAGCATGTCAAACGTTTCCCATCATCTGCACGATTTTTGCTTTGCAGCGTGCCACGTGCCCCACTATGTCCATAACATTAAATGGCTTTGACGAGACATACTTACCTTTGGACACTATAAATAGTCTTGAGCCCCTTCATTTGGAACTTTCATAACACTTAGCATTTTCAACTCTTCTGCAGAAAACACCCTACATTTTCATTTTCGCTCCTTACCAACTTGCAACAATGGCTTTCCTTTCTAACGCACCTAACAACCCCAAACCTAAGAATGCTGCCAATGTACACCGCCAACCAGAAATCTTCCCTACAATCCCTTCTCCTGCTTCGACTGAGGAGCCATGGTACGTTTCTGAACCTTGACAAAAGAATGGCAAGAGGCATATGATTCCAAGCTTCTCATTCCTATCAGGTACTCTGAAGATATATACGCTATGTCTGGCCCTCTGTCCACATGCATCGAGAATCCTATGAAGAATCGTGCTTTCTTCCCCACTCACCCAAGACTCAAACCTATAGGATGTGCGAAGAAACCAAGGGATGATCCTAAGGATGCGACTCCAGCTAACTAATAACAGGCTCAGACTAAGGAGGACATTAACCTTCAATTCATTAACAAAGTGAACATGGTCTTTCAATTGTGCCCTAATCTCTCTTCTGAGTATTCAGACTGGCTGAATAAGATGGAGAAGGCGCAAACCCCAGTTTAGAAGGAAATGGGGATTTACAATTTGGTGATGCTGTCGAAGACAGGATTATCTTATTGTCCTCTTATGTTGGTATCTTCTCTATACTTCTGGGATAGCGCCCACTTCACAGTTCATCTTACCTGTGGAATGGTAACCCTAACCCTCTTCGACATAACAGTGATCACCGGTCTTCGACCGACTGGCGATTATTTCGACCCAGAGGATCTATCTGAAGATGTCATTGGGTTTTCAGCTACCAAACCCACATACACTACCTTCATCAACCATTTCCATGGAAAATCCTCCAGCACTGTGTCGGAGGTGGAACATATAGCTTTTCTAGCTATGTGGTTATCCTGTTTTATCTTCTGCACCAAGTCGCTTCAGGTGACTAAGAAGATGCTCACGCTTGCGACGTAGCTTCATCACGGCTACCCCCCTGTCTGGATGAATTGATTTTGGCCAATCTATATGAGTCCATCAGCAATGGTGTGACTCAACTCAAGGTAAGAGATAGGGCAAGCTTGCTTCTTTCTGGCCCTTTATGGCTTCTTCAACTTTGGCTCAACGCCACCTTCGAATCTTTCCTTCCTTAGAAGAACAAGATCAATGAAGCGGCCCCAGAAATCCTGAACAGGAGGGTCGAAGGTACCAGACTTGCTTTGCTGACTCTGACTGACGAGGGTCAACAACTTCAAAAGGCTTTCACAATCTTTGTGATGATGTTTGTAGAGTGCAAAAATTTTGTTTCGACCATGGCTCCATTTGCCAGTCGAAAAGTCGGCCCATAATGGTTTACTAGACCATTTCCTTCGACTGATGAGGAGGACTTGGAGGACGAATATGTGGGCATCTGGGAGTCGTTTCTTCGACTCAGAATCATGCCACTGAGATTCAAGAGCTCGAAGAATCAATTAAGTTTGATTGCTTACCAACCAAATCTCGTTTTTCGACAATTCGGCATTGTCCAGTCACTCCCATCACCCATCTATCCTCGAGAGAAACTGTTGTTATTTTACAACACAGATTACTCAGAAGATGCTTCTACCAAGCATATTGGTAGGTACGTTGGTCGGACCGTACTAACCATGTTCGACTTCAATCTCAATTTTTTGTGTTGCAATAATTTTGAAGGGTGGTGGAGGCAGTATTATAATGAGGAGTTCTTCGATGAGAAGGACTTCGCCCACCACCTTCGCGAGGCGTTTAAACTGGTCCTTGACAAGATTAAGAATGGTATTATTTTATTTCCTTTTTCCTCTTTGTCTTAGATTTAATCATTCGATGTTCGATTTATCTTTACTTCCTGTATAGCTGTCAAGAGGACCAGCACAAAGAAGGTTGCAGAAAGCACCAAAGGGGGAGACCCTTCTGTTGATCCTTCGCCAAAGGTATTTACTTTCTACTGCACCTTTTTCCTTTTTCTATTTTCTGATACAAATGCTGATATCTTCGACTCTTATCTTTCTGGATGTTTCAGAAAACTACTCCCAAGAAAAGGAAGGTTCAGGAAATAGAAATCTCTAGTGATGAAGAAGAGGAGTCTCCTCCTGTTCCTATGAAGAGACAAAAATTGAAGAAAGCAATTCCCACACCTGAGCCTCGTCCTAAAATTAAAATTAAAATTACAGATACCAAATCAAGGCCTCCTCCTATAGTTATTAGAGAGCCTACTGAGCAAGAAGTAACTGTCAGGCTAAATAATCCCAATGAGAGCGACAATTCTAGCCCCGGTGCCAAAGTTCCAATTCATGTATTTTCTTCAACAGTCAATCGCTTATTTATTGAACTAACCATTTTCTCTATAAAAATTCTGAGATTAAAACTTCTTTTAATCTCCAGGACACTGCTGGCACCTCTAAATAAGTTCCTACTCCTGTTGAAGGATCCGCCACTCTATTAAATAGTGAGGGAGATCCTACCTATAGGCCTTCTTCAGCAAAAGGATCTTTTGCGAGCTCAGCTGATGAGGTGAACCAAGTTTCTGAACCTCAGTATGAGACCATAGAGGAAGTTAATGAAGAAGTCCCTATAGGAGATCATGAATAAAATAGGGCCTCACTGGTTGACGTACAGGAAGTCGGAGAAGAGGAGGTGGCCACTGATACCGTAGTTGTAACAGAACGGGAGAATATGATGGAGGGGAAAAACAAGGTGAAAGAAATCCAGATGCTGATGGCATCGAAGGCTTTACTAAAGGGGCCCAAAACTTGACAAACGCTGAAACTGCCCATATTCCCACACAGGCGGTTAATATGGTTGCTGCCACTAATGAGGGTGCCCCTTCGACAGGGTCTCGAACCAAAGAGGCTTTGGCCTTGATGAAACAGTAAAATCCTCTAGGCTACTTGACTGCCATTCTCGAAGGGAGATAAAGTTCTTCTGACCACAGTGTCTCGACTGCATTCGGAAAGACTACTTCGACCGCCACTCTTTATGAGGCACTTCAGAAGGTTAAAGCATAAATTTTCAAAAGATACTTAATGCTAACCTTGGAGGGAGAACCTACTGCTCCTTCCTTTTTGAAGACTACCTTGAGGGATGTTGATCTCCTCATTGCTTCTCCATATGTAGCCAGCGTCATTCTGGATTTAACTTCCATTATTGACCAAGTGTCAGCAGACTATAATCGTCGAAGGACTCTTGTCTACGAGATCGAAGAGGCCAACGGCCATGTAGCTTCTGATTGGCATGCTGCTACTGAATCAGCTTCCAAAGTGAAAGAATTGTCGAGGGCTCAAGAAGCTAGGCAGAAAGAAGTTGAGGAGATCGATCGAGACACGACTGAAATGAAGGCGCAGATCAGAGAATTGGAGGCTAAAATTTCCGCCAATGATAAAAGGAAGGAAGAACTTCTTGCCACAAATACTGAGTCTGAAATCCAGGAGGAACTTGCTGAAGGGTTGAAGCATGCTGATCGAGCCCAAATGCTTGATGCTAAACTTGAAACCCTTCATCAGTCGAAGGCTCTTTGCGAACGGCGTCTGGAATTGCAAAGGATTAAATATCTCCAGATCAAGGCCAATCTCCCCTTTTGAATCTTGTTTCTAAATTTGTATAATCACTTATTGTAATGACGTTAAGGCCATTTTGGCTATTTTTAATGAAATTTAAATTTCCATTTTGGCTTTTCCTTTATTCGACTGTGACTATACATTGGCTATTTTAACCTCTTGAAGCATAGGTCTATACCTTTTCAAGTATTTACCATTTACTCTCAGAAGTCTTTGATCTTTACCTAACTCCTCGATTTCATAGGCTCCACCAGAGAAAGTTTGAATAATTTTGAAAGGTCCTTCCCACTTAGGGGACCATTTTCCCATAGTTCTATCTTTTCGATCCATAGGAAGAATTACCTTCCAAACTAAATCTTCAGGCAAAAATGCCTTAGGTTTTACTTTTCGATTATAGGATTTCTCGATCCGTTTCTTTTGTAATCTTAAGAGGTCTAAGGCTTTCAATGTTTCCTCATCCAAATCCACCAATTCGTCTAACATCATATTCCAATAAACTTCAGAAGGAATATCCTGATGTTTTTGAACCCTCGTCGACTGTAGACAAATTTCTACAGGCAATACTGCATCATGACCATAAGTTAGGCGAAATGGTGTTGTTCCTGTGGCCTTTTTAGGCGAGGTTCGACAAGCCCATAGAACTTGATCCAATGTCCTATGCCAATTTCTTGGTTTCTTTCCCACGTGTTTCTTTATTAAACTGATTACTACCTTGTTTGCTGCTTCGACTTGGCCGTTAGCTTGTGCATAATAAGGCATAGATGTTAACAGTTTGAATCCCATTTCTGTAGCAAATTCTTGCATTTTTTGACCAGTAAAGACTGATCCTTGATCTGTCGTTATTGTCTCAGGGGTTCCAAATCTATATATAATGTACTTTTGAATAGATTCAATGACATTTTCTTGGTCTACATTGACTAAAGGAATTGCTTCGATCCATTTAGTAAAATAATCAATGACCACCAATGTGTATTTCTGGCTTTTAGAGGATGCTGGTCGAATCTCTCAGATAAGATCTAAAGCCCAACCTCTAAAAGGCCAAGGCTTCACAATCGAATGAAGTTCACTTGTCGGTACATGCTGGATGCCTGTGTGCACCTGACATTCTTGACATCCTTTTGCAAACTCAATACAATCTTTTAACATAGTTGGCCAATACAGTCCTTGACGAAACAACAACCATTTCATCTTATGGCCTACTTGATATGATCCACATGCCCCGGAGTGTGTAGTCGAAAGAGCTATGTATGCTTCTGTTTTGCTTAAGCATTTTAGCAACACACCTTCAGGCATTTTCTTGAACAATTCATTTCCCATTAGTATATAGCTTAATGCCCTATACTTTATCTTTCGCTCTGTCGAAGCCACTGGATTTTGTAAATAATCCATTATAGGCTTTCTCCAATCTTGTTCTGTTAGATTGTCTATGAACGAAATCTCAAAGTTTTCGTGATCAGTGTATCCCAACATTGTTGTTTCAAAATATATTGGAGACAACTTAGTGGATGCTACTCTTCCTCTAACTTCGATTGCTTGTTGTAGTTTTCTTTCGAAAATTTATACCTGGAAGCGATCTGTGCTAAATCTTTAGCCACTTGATTTTCGAATCTGGGTATATGTCGAATGTTAACCACTTCGAAATTCTTCAACAAACGCCTAGTTATTATGAAATACATGATAAGATTTTCTCTTATGCATTTGTATTCTTTCGTGACTTGTTTTAGGACTAATTCTGAGTCTCCCGTTATTTTGACTCGAGTTGCCCCCAATTCCAACAAGATTTCAAGACCTACGATTAAAGCTTCATATTCAGCCTCATTATTTGAACAATCTCCTTCGATCTTGTACTTAAATGTTGTTGGAATTTTGTTTGGATAAATAATGAGAACCCCTACTCCAGTTCCGTCTTTATGACTAGAACCGTCGAAGTATAACTTCCAAGGTTCAATCTCCAAATAATTTATTGGTTCTTCTGTTATTGAGTGGTCAACTATAAAGTCTGCTACCACTTGACCTTTCACAGCCTTGAGAGGCATGAAGGTTAACGAATACTCAGTTAATGCAAGTGCCCATTTGCCAATTTTGCTGTGCAAAATGGGTTTCGACAACATATATTTGAAAACATCAAAATGAGACGAAACTTAAACATTAACTGGTTTAATATATTGCTTGAGTTTTGTACATGAAAAGTAAAGACATAAACATAGTTTTTCAACTTCGTTATATCTAGTTTCCGCATCATTTAAAACTCTACTAAGGTGATAAATGGGTCTTTTGACACCATTCTCATCCTCTTGAGCTAACATGCTCCCTAAGGTTTTGACAAATGCCGCTATGTACAATCTCATATTCCTATCTCTACAAGGAGGTACCAGAATTGGTGGCTTGATGAGGTATTCTTTGATTTTGTCGAAGGCCTCTTGCTGTTCTTGCCCCCATTCAAATCCTTCTTTGCTGAGTCGAAGTAGTGGTGAGAAGGCTTGCATTTTCCCATTGAGGTTGGATATAAATCTCCTTAGGAAATTTATCTTCCCAAGTAGAGACTGCAATCCCCTCTTGTTGGTTGGCGCTTTAGCTTCCAAGATAGCTTTGGTCTTGTTCTGGTTTATCTCGATTCCCTTTTTATGGACCACAAAGCCTAAGAAATCCCCCGCTTTGACACCAAAAGCGCACTTCAGAGGATTCATTTTTAGACCATAGCGCCTCATCCTTTCAAAAGACTGTCGAAGATGGTCGATGTGAGCCTGCCATGAAACAGATTTGACAACAATATCATCAATGTAAATCTGCATAAAAGTTTCAATGAAATCATGGAAAATAGAATTCATTACTCTTTGATATGTTGCCCTTGCGTTTTTTAGGCCAAAAGGCATCACTACCCATTCGTAAGTGCCTAAGGCCCCAGGGCAACAGAAAGCCGTTTTCGACACATCTTCTTCAGCAATGAAAATATGATTATAGCCAGAGTATCCGTCAAGCATACTCATGTACTCAAAACCAACGGCAAAATCGACAAGCATTTCCGCCACAGGCATTGGATATTCGTCTTTGGGTGTTGCAGCATTCAGATCTCTGAAGTCAATGCACACCCTTAAAGTACCATTTATTCTTTATAACATGTACAATATTTGCAATCCATTCGACATACCTGGTAGTTCAGATGAACTTGCATTTCAGCAGTCTTTCGACTTCTGTTTTGATCTTTGACAGAATCTCCGATGCAAAGCACCTTGGAGTTTTCTTGACAGGCTTCTTTCCAGGTTTTGTTGGTAATTGAAGTTCCACCAAGCTTCTGTCGATACCAGGCATTTCGTCATAATCCCACGCAAAGTAATCCTTGAACTCTTTTAACAATTGGATCACTTCAACCCGGAGTTTTGGATCTAACTTTGCGCTGATATATGTTGGCTTTTTTATCGGACCTTTGCCTAGATTTACTTCTTCTAAGGGGTCCTGTGCTAGCATCCTAACACCATCTGCCAACAGATCCTTTTAGAAACCCAGAGGTTCATCAACATAAATGGCATCTAACCTCTGATTTCACACTTCTTTCTCTTCCAAGTCAGGAGGTTCTGGGTCGAAATCTTTCCCAGGGCCTTCTTCTGGAGATACATGCTCATTGGCTTCACGAGCCATGTACTTGACCTTAGCCTCTAAGGCCGCTATCATTCTATTTTCGGCTACATATGCCGAAATCTTTTGAAGAGCTTGTGACTCAGTCATCATCACCAAACTCACTTCCCTAGCCTATTGGTCGTATATCATCAACCCCCCCCCCCCCCCCCCCCGTAGTCGATGTTGGACAAATCTTCTCTATCCCACTGAAACCCATAGTCAGAGTGGAGGTACAGAGAACAGAAGGCGTTGGGTGTTGGAGTTACATCTAATTCAGGAGGGTTACATGGCCCTATATGAGCCAAATTCCTGTCGAAATTATTCTTCTCGACGTTGTTAACTTCGCCTAGGTAATAGCTTTGATCTGCCTCGATGTTTTCTACAATACCATCGACACGCCAAACTGTAACACTTTGATGCATTGAAGATGGCACTGCACCAATGCCATGTATCCACTCTCGACCCAAGAGCAAATTATAGTTTGGCTTTGCTGAGATCACCATAAACATGGTGGGTCAAAGGATTGATCCCACCTTGAGATCTAGTTGTATGACTGCCATTGTGGTTCCAATGCCTCCCTCATAATTGGATAGGACCATGTTATGGGGCTTGATGTCAACATCTCCTTTTCCTAGTTTTTCCAGCATAGACCGCGGAATTATGTTTATGGTCGCTCCATAATCAACCAGGATTTTGTTTATAGTTACTTCCTCTATCTTCGCTATGATGAATAGGGGCTTGAGGTGATTTTTCATCACCTCAGTTGGTGGCTAGAAGAAAGCGTTATGTTCTTCCATGCAGCCATTATTCATTACATAGTAACACATTGGCATATGCCTGGCCATCTCTTGTTCGACCATCAAGTCGGTTTCCTCAACTTCGACCTGACGGTTATATTCCCTAGGCAGCACCGATATGACGTTCACCATGATGTCTAAAGTATCGTCAGAGTCGGAGTCACCTTCGTCATTTGACCCACATTCTTCTGGCCACTCCAGAGGTTTCCTCTCTAGAGGTTTTCTTTGCTTTCTTTGCACGTTGGTGCTAGCCTCTGGGTGAGGCTCTGCTGCAACCTCCTTCTCGGCTTTTCACCGTCTTTGGAATCTCCGCCATTGTGAACGAGACATGGGGTTCTTCCCCTTGTAATTGCTCGATATGTGAGCCATTTTATTTAATGTAGAGGCATGGTACTATTTTTTGTAGTCCAAAGAGGAGCCCATTGGCACGTCGAACGTCTGCCATTTTTCTTCATTGGGCCTTTTTCTGCCCATAGTGTTAAGCCAAGTATCTATAGGTACATTAGTTGGAAGCCTATAAGTTAGTGGCCTCTTTACCTGGTTCATGGGTCCTCTTTGATGTCCCCTCTTGGGATCGTATCTTTCTTCTGGACCCATTTTTGGTTGAGCATTGCTGCCCCACTTTGCCTTTACTGCTCTCATACCCTGTATGTGTTCTGCAGCTTTCTTGTCGAAGATAGAACTGCATCTGGGACACAGCATTACTTCAAAAAATTTCTTCTGGCATCGATGTAAAAACTCTGCCAGATCTTCATTTTCTTTAGGAAATGCGGTTTTGTTCACTTCCTCCTGTCGAATAGCCTCTTTTGAAGCCTTGGTATCAGAGATTTCGACCATGTTGACCTCTATGTTACTCTTTGCAACGAGAGTCATTTTCTGCATTTTGGCCTCCAAGTTCTCTGTCGAACCTTTCACGACAGCCAAGTAAGAACCTGTAGTAGTTCTTCTGTTGGATCTTTCAACAATTCCTTTGTTTCTGTGTGGGTCTTCAGTAACCCTTTTGCTCGAGCCTTCAGCAGCTCCTTTATTCAGTTTCAGGCCTTCAGTGGCCTTTTTGTTTGAGCCTTGGGCAGCTCCTTTGTTCAGTTTTAGGCCTTCAGTGCCCTTCCTCACTCCTTCGATAGTTTTCCTGGATATGTTTCCAGTAAAGCTACCGAAGATGGGCTTGTTAACGAAATCTTCGGAAACTTCCACCATATGAATGTCGACTGGCTCAGCATAATGTGCCTCCATCTGCAATGGTTTTGCGTCAATTTTCATTGCTGGCTTATCAGCGAACTTAAGCCTTCCTTCTTTGAGTGCTTGTTGGACAAGATCCCTAAAAAGAAAACATTGTGAGGTTTTATGACCCAGAAAATTGTGGTATTTACAAAAACCTCTTTTCTTTCTTTGTTTTAAAGGAGGAAACTTTGCCCCTAGGGGCACTATCATTTGGCCATCTTTGAATAATAAATCAAATATTTCATCACATTTGGATATGTCAAAACTATATGTTTTCTTATGGAATTTGTCGCTGTTTCTTCCAGACTCTACAGGATTTTTTCCATTTGATGGCACTAGCAATTTACAAGAATATGGCGGTCCTTGTTTCAATTCTGCTAAGTCTATCTCGCCTTCTTCGACATCTATAGGATCACTTGATGTCTTTGGATCGTCATCGTCCATTTCGACATAGGCTACTCTCTCTCTCTCTCTTCGATGAGTTTTGGTAGCTTTAGCCTTTTTCGGCTTTAAGACGTTCTACCTGTCAAACTCTGTCGGCCAGTTGGGCCATGTCTCTCAAGTATTGAGTATCTAACTTTTTCCTAATTGAATAATTCAGACCCCTTGCTGCCATTTCGACCAATTCATGTTCAGGCACTTGGGTAAAGCATTTGGCTTTAAGTAATATAAACCTATTTAGATACTCATCTATTGGTTCAGTGAATCTTCTCTTCACACTAGCCAATTCTTTTAGACTTATTTTGGTCTATCCCATGTATAATTGTTCATGGAACAATCTTTCCAATTGATTCCAATTGTGGATCGAATTGGCGGGGAGGGTAGTGAACCAAGTAAAAACATTCTTTGTTAGAGAACTTGGGAAATATTTAATCCTAAGGTTTTCGTTGTTTGCTATTTCCCCAGCCTCTATCAAATATCTCGCCACATGTTCGACAGTAGATTCTGTCGTATCCCCTGAAAATTTGGTAAACTTAGGGACTTTTCCCCTAGGGGGTAAGTCTGTTTGTAGAACATATTCTGACAATGGGGATGTGAAGTTTGGTATGTGAAAACCAATGTTCATCCCATTCTGAATCATAATCTTTTCGATCATGGCAGTCAGATTATTGTATGTTCCATAATTTTGGTGTCGAACTTGTTGTATCAATTCATCAGCATTTTGGTTCCTATTCACCATAATCACTCCTTGATCGATTTCTCTAGGGATTGGTGGGGTATTTCGAGGTATTTCGACCCTAGGTTGCTCTATTTCTACTCTAGGGATCTGAGGATTTTGATTAATAGTCAAATCCTCTTCCACGATTACCCTTTGGTTTACTCTTATTGGTATTCTTTGGTGTTGTCGAATGGTTTGGGGTACCCCAAAGAATTCAGCCATGCGCGTCATTTGCGCTGCCATTTGCTGATTTGACTGGGTAGTGTTTTGAATTAGGGGGTTCAGCGTTGTACTTAAAGTTTGTGCCAACATTTGCACCATATCATGGTTGCTTTCGTCCATCTGTTGCCTCAAAATTGCTGTAGAAGCATTTGTGAGGCTTGGTATTGCATTTGATGGTCCTCCTAAAATCTGGTTTCTACCCAAATTTGCCATACTGGCTCCAGATCCATGTAATGGCGATGATGCACTCACCAAAGGTTTTGAAAAAGTAGATGCAACGTTTATAAGGCTAGCCATTTCAGTGGTTAGCATGCCATATGGTTGTTCTCGACCCATCCAGGCCGTCGATAATCCTGGGGGAATATATGGTCGAGATCCTGGGTTTGCCCTTGGTGCGGTCATTCCTAAAGGACTTCTAGGACCCACATACGTTAGTAAGGGTTCTGCTTGATTTGTGGTTAACGTTGGTATTGAACCAACGGAAGTTGAGATATTTTCTCCAATGGTGGTAATAACCGTTGTTCCAGTAGTATTTGGTGGAGGTATTTCTCCATGATTTGGCTCATTAGCCATTCTACTTTCGCTATTTCTCTTCCTAACAGTATACTCGTTGGTTATTCTACCACTTCTTAATAACATGCAACGCTGTATACTTATAAAAGGAAAGTAATAATATGAACAAATAGACGATAAAAACTAGCAACATCCCATCAGGTGTGCCAATTTGTTTACCGTGGTTTTTGGTAAACAACCGTTGATCCTCCAAAAAGGAAAGTCCTTTTGGTTACTCGCGGGATTGATCAGATTGATCCCAGAACATATGCTAATTTTTATGTTGGTTTGATGTGAAAATAGATGTCTAAGAAGAATGCACGTTCGACCAAAGATAAGATGCTTGTGGTTTTAGAAAGTAAGAAAGTTAATAGAAATGCAGGTAAAGATGCAGGAAAAGTAACATTGCAAAATAAGATCAAAGTAGTGTAAAAAAGACTTTATTAATGAAAAGTGGTGTTTCCAACGTACATTTCTCAGTTTATCCTTTCACACACAACGGGTACTTGGACAATATTTGAGTAACTAGCACAATAGGTTGAACACCCGGAAAAACTACACAGACTTCCTATTTTATACTAAAACTATGTAACCATCGAAGGGTGGCTTTTCTCTAAGATGAAGACAAGTGTCCTCTGCATGTCCCTCGACCTCTCTCTTCCAGCCACATCGCTTTCCTTTAAATGTTGGTGAAACCGTCTTTCCCTCCAACAATTCAAATTCAAATATCCTTCGTCTTTGGTATTGACACGAAGGTATATTCTTTCGATCGAAGGTCATAGGACCTTCTTAGTCAAAATCTTGATGGCGATTCCTGGTCGAAGACCAATGTGTAACTCATATATTTTCTCTATGTTTTTTCCATCTGTCGAAACATTTTCCAGCTTGGCTTTATTTGTTCTATTTTTTGGCCCATAAGGCCAATATATAGTAGGTGTCGAATTTAGGAGCCAACAGCCACTTTAGCACATTTGATCTTACCATTTTGGATTTCTAATTGAACTCGAATTTACTTCCTTGATTTTTACACTTCTTGCAATATAGGCTTATATTTTTTCAAATATTTACGGTTTACTTTTAGAAGCCTTTTATCTTATGCCAGTTCTTCAATTTTAAAAACATTATTTGAAAAGGCTTAAATAAATTGGAATGGACCTTCCCAATTTGGGGACCATTTTCCCAAAGTCCTATCCTTTCGATCCATAGGTAGAAACACTTTTCAAACTAAATCACTGATCAAAAAGGTCTTAAGTTTAAGCTTATTGTTATAGGCTTCCTCTTCTCTTTTCTTCTGCCTTCTTAATAATTCTAAGGCTTTTAGTCTCTCTTCGTCTAAATCAACCAATTCATCTAACATCATATTCCAATATGATTCTGATGGAATTTCATGTTGTCTTTGTATCCTAGTTGATTGTAGACATATTTTGACTGGTAATACCGCATCATGACCATATGCTAGTCGAAAGGGTGTAGTGTTGGTAGCCTCTTTAGGAGATGTTAGGGAAGCCCACGGGATTTGATCCAGGGTCTTATGCCAATTCTTTGGCTTCTTCCCCATATGTTTACTTATTAAAACAATCACTACTTTATTTGCCGCTTCGACCTGGCCATTTGCCTGAGTATATTAAGGTGTGGATGTTAGTAGTTTAATTCCCACCTCTTTGGAAAAGTCTTGCATCTTTCGACCAGTAAACACTGACCCCTGATTAGTTGTTATGGTCTCTGTAATTCCAAACCCGTATATTATATTCCTTTAGATAAACTCGATTACTGCTTATAGATCTACATTTTCCAAAGGAATGGCCTCGATCCATTTAGTGAAATAATCAATTCCTGCTAAAATGTGTCTTTGACCTTATAATGATGTTGGTCGAATTTCTCCGACCAAATCTAAAGCCCATCCTCTAAGGGGCCAAGGCTTGATAATAGAGTGCAGTTCCCTTGTAGGAACATGTTGAATACGTGTATGAACCCGACCTTCTTAACAACCCTTAGCAAACTTAATGTAATGTTTAGCATTGTTGGCCAATACATGCCTTGTCTAAAAATTAGCGATTTCATCTTATGTCCAAACTGATGGGTTCCACATGCCCCATTGTGGACATTCGAAAGAGCCAGATATGCCTCACTTTTACTAAGACATCTGAGCAAAATTCCTTCAGGTGTCTTTTTGAACAATTCGTTACAGATAAGAGTATAACTTAATTCGATACCTGCAGCTTATAGCGGTAGAAATGTTGATACTAAGCCATTGGATTGACTTAACTCGTATAGATAAAATAAAAATTCGCCACCATGCTTTATTGTTTCCAAAGGAAATGGGAAAATAATGAATAAAACCAAAAATAGGGGGAGAATCTATGTACGGGGGTTGGTTATGAAAAGGGAAGGTATTAGCACCTTAAACATCTACGGTACCCCAGAGGAACCTCTTTAAAAAATGTGTATTTTGGCTATAAAAGGTGTATACAAAAAAGATGGTGGAGATGAGAAAAGAAGTATTTTTTACAATTTAGCACCCTCTGTTGTTGCAAACCTTTAGTGCCTATGTACCACCTTTTGTGCAATAGGGGATTAAAGTACAGGTAGTTCATCTTAAAAGTTTTACGACACATGTGTGTTGATTAATTTTAAGAGAATAGACATCATCGTCATATCCGAGTGGAAAACATGCTTACTACCCACGATTATGAGAAAGGAGAATTTGTACCATCTCAAAGTGGAGGATATAGCTTGGTTTTTAAAATCAACAAAGCCTCACTCAACACCCAAGTGGAAAATATCTCACTTCACTGCATAACGTAGAAGTATAATAGCTTGCATCACTACAAGAATCGAAAAAGAGTCTAATATTTTTGAGAAAAGTTTAAAGTAAAAAAAGGCAACATGGCAAAATGGTTTGAATGAGGTTAATTGAATTTTAGTCTTGAGAAAGATGTCAAAGTATGATTAAATTGATTAATTTTTTATTAAGAAAATATTTTTGAAAACGCATGGACCTAAGTCCAAGTTTATTATGAAAGTAGTTTAAGTTTGAAAACAAGAAGAGTTTTGAAAAGGAGGGAGAAGATTTTTGAAATTTTAGAAGATAGGAGGAGATGAAGGAACTATCCTAAAGCATATAGTAAAAGCTAAGGAAAAGAATTATCTAACCAACAAGAAGCCCACACTTAACATGAAGAAGTCAATGTAGAATTCCTATCCTTTAGATTAAAACTAAGCAAGCAAAAATATTAAACCTCCGAGGAACACCAAGCTTCAGATGAATTAAGTCTTCACAAAAATTGGGCAGAGTAACGGCTGTATATAGAGGAATTCTCAATCACAGACAAAGCATAAAATTAGAATAACCTGTACACAAAGAAAATCAACCCAATGCATTGGAGTAAACCCCAAGAACTTCAGACAAAATAACAACAGTGCAACAAGGTTCCCAAGTATCAAAGCTTCTAATACAAAGTTCAAGAGATCCGCAACTCCACAATGCTAAGGATAATAACCAGATAGTCCAAGTAACCTTAAAGGTTTTAATGCTCAAGTTGATTATTAAGTGTCTTTAAAAGAAAATAAAATCTCAAATGAGAAAAGATAAGATGACATAAAGATAAATGCTCAAGTGAATAAAAGGAAAATAGCATGAGATGTAAATGCTAAAATAAATGGTACATAAAAGTAAATGCACAAAATAAAGGCATAAAGTAAAGTTAATTGTTAGTGAATTAGAAGTTAAAAAGTTAGTTGAATGACCATCTTGAAGCTTGCATTTGAAAATTCATTATATGATTGATAAAATCAAAGTCTCTCAACAACAAGTTTCATTTGCTTTCTATAAAGTATATCATTAATTTCAAGTGCTCAAAGTAAGCACATATCATCAATGATGTTTAAATGATTCACTTAGACATAAAATTCATGAAGTTCATTAGGGGATTGATAGAATCAAAGCCTCCTAACAATGAACTTCAAAGTTATCGGATCAAAGGGTTCAAATTAAACATACTTGGGCTTACAAACATAAGTTTGGGCCATGAATGATTATTTTTCGAATTAGGACAAATTTAGTATTATGTTAAGCAATTGTAAGTGGACTTATGTAGAAGCCACACCTATTTTGAGGTCGGTCAATAGCAATCTATGTATCAAACATGTTAGAGAAATTATATGTAGATTATTCTCCAAAAACATGTAGCACAAGTAAAAACAAGAAAGGGATAAGATGAAGAGGGAGAGGAATGATAGTGTAGCAAATGTATGAGATGAAATTAAGGTTTCAAATATCATGAACATCATTAATCTACTTTGGAGGATTTAATTTTTTCAACCTATCAACACCCAAGATCCAATGAGGTTGAGGAACTTGTCCCGAAAAAATACTCAAGTGTCTCAAAATCAGGACGAATCAAAAAATAATAAAAAATATTTAATATAACTTAAAATTTAAATGATTTAAAAAGGAAATAATTGGTAAAATACACAACATGTACTAAAACACAAAATAAAAATACTAAAAAAATATATGAAGTAAAACATGAGTCAATAAGTGTTGACAAATTTTTTTAGAATTTTTTAAAGTCAGAAACTATTTTTAAAATATAAAGAAATAAGAAAAATAAATTAAAATTTGTGAAAAATAGTAAAATCAAAAATAATAATAAAATGAGGTCACCAATATTTTCAATAAGTCATTGGATCCTTCCATTTTTTTTCTTCACAATTTAAGAATCAAGAAAGTTATTTTTAAATAATTAAAACAAGTCAAATAAAGTGAAAAATTATAAAAAATATCAAATCACAAAATAAAATTATGAAAAATTAAAAATCAGAAAGAGAAAAACCAAGAGTATTTTTGATAATTTTTTCATAATTTTAGAAGTTGAAATAATTTTTTCTGAATTTTTGAAGTTTAAAACAATTAAATCCAAAATCAGAAAATAAAAATAATATCAAAATAATATGGTGCGTTGGATTGAGCTCACTTATCCACCGTGTCTAATCAAAAGACGCTGAAGCTAGGATGTGGTGATCAACACTGAAACGCGTACATGCAACACAAAAATCTCCAACCAATCAGATTAAAACAAATGGCTTAAGATCATTGGTTGAAGAGCGACACGTAGGTCGTCTTCAACCTCCAGCAATCTGCAAATACGAAAAGGATGATATTCTTCAAACGGAAACGTTAGAAACTCAGAGTGGTATCATTGGATTTGTCTCTTCTAAATGATCCTAACATTACCCTCGCGGAAAATTTCTTTAAAGTGTAGCTCACTCGATTTGAGAAAAACTAAAAAGTTTTGAAAATTTTTGAAATCAAAAACGGATGCATCAAATGCATCAATTAATCAAAACTAAACCATCAGCAAGCATCAATGAACATTATAGACCATTCTAGTAATTTGAGTTAGAAGAATTGATGTCTTAAACTACCTGAACAAAGTATGAAGAAATTGCTCTGAAACTTGACTTGGCTAGCGCAATTTAGAGCACATCAAGGCTTAATTCTTATTTTGTTAGCTTGAGTGAAGTTCAAGGATGAAGAATGAACAAATAAATTGGAGCTTGAAGGGAGGAAATTATGATTTCAAAAACTCAGAAATATGAGCTATGGAGAGAGTTTGGCAGGGTGAATTTGGTTGTTCAAGCTTGTCCAAATGAATGGAATAGCATCCTCTATTTATAGGGAAGTGAATGATGATGTGAAATGAGAGGAATTGTGAGCAAATCATTCAAGCCAAGCCATTTGTGATCATTCCAAACAGTTTCTTGAAATGCATCAAAATGACCTCATACCAAGCACAATTCTTATCAAAACGCATCCGAACAATTAGTTAAACATGTTTAGCAACTAAACTTTAAGTAATTCGACATGTAATCCATGTTTAGCATAGCTCACTACTCTGGGACCTTTATAATGCAATCTTGGATTCTTTAGAAAGTTGAATGATCAATATTGACAATGTGCTTTGAAAGTTTTCATTTGGATGTTTGAGAAAAAAGTTATTCAACTTTGAAATTAAGAAAAACACTCAGATTTTTGTACTTAGAAATATTTCTTAGTGTTGAGCTTCAAAATGACCTATAATGTTCTTCAAAACTACATGTCCTTCCATTCACAATTAGCTCTTGATCCTTGAAGATGAAATGAATTAGACCTCTTGAATTGAATTGTGGAATTGAGATCACTCAAAAATCATAAAAAATTAAAAGAGTTATAGTCTTTGGAAGATGGTGAGCAAATTTGGGGAAATTCACAAAAGACATATAATCTTTTCAATTCTTAAACAACTTTCCAAGCATTTTCAAGTATTTAATATTGAAACAAAGTTGTAGTGGACATCCCAAAGATCATTATAGAAAAAGACTGAGTTCAAGGAGATAAAAGATGATCAAGTTATGATCCTTTGAAGTTAAACCCTAAGATTCAAAGGCTTTTCAAAGGGACTTGTAATCTTCTTCAACCATTAGTGATCTTCCACTAAACATTAGCCTTAAACCCTTGAATAGAACTTGTTAATGACCCTTTAAAGAGAATCATGGCTTTAGAATCAACCAAAAATCTCAAAAAAATAAGCAGGATATGGTCCTTGGAAGTCAGCAAGCCCTAGCTCAGAGAGTGTCAAAATGACTTGTAACCCCTTTCAACTTTTGATGACTTTTCTTGCACAATTAGATCTTGTCATGTGAAGAGAAGTTGTTGTAGATTATGGTAAGAATGAATAGAAAAAATAACCAACTTAAAATATTGAAAATTGATAAAATTATGCACTTGTGATCACTAAATTAAGCACTTGCTCAATTAGGTCAAACTTATTGAATCAAACTTGAATATTTTTTATCATCTTTGCAAAATAGAGCATGATAAATCAAATTAGTCCTTGAAATGATGTTACCTTGAAGAACACTCAAAGGTGAAGCTTAAGTATCAATGAAATTTGTTGAATAAGGCATAGAAATAAACACATGAACCTATGAATCTTCTTGATAAATTCCACCACCAACCTTGAGGAAAAATTGACCTAAATAAAGTGAGAGGCCTCTTTGAACCAAAAGCTTTGATATCATAGACATAGGCTTGAAGCTTAAGCTCTTGCAATCAATTGAAGAACCATTTGATTGAGGACCATCCCTTAAAACCCTAGCTTAGATGGTGAGATAGATGCAGTTGTGTCATCACCTACAATATGAACATCCAAAGAAACATATATACATATTTTGATGTTAGTTAAAAATTAATCTGCCTAAAAAACACATGTACAAGATACCTAATTCAAGGTGCTTGGTGATCCCTCAAGAGAGAACTTAAAGATAGGATAAAGTAAAAAGGGAGAACCAACCCTAATGTGTGATCTTGATGTATTGATAATATGAGATGATGATAGATCATAGAGGAAAAATTGGGGTATAACAACTGCCCTTATTTAAGTGGCTTCTATCCGGAGATACGAAGGTTTAAATATTCGTCTCGACGCGAATGAAGATACTTAAATACAAATCAAACCCTATTTTTGGCCCTAACATGACATGCAATGCTTATGATTATGAATGCAAACAACCAACTCCAAAGGTGACACAGAACACCACTGAGAAAGCAGAAAATAAAACCAACGGACCAAAAAGAGAGTTTGACCAAGAAAATAAATTGTTGGAGAAAAACATGACTTTGGGGATGACCATAAATAGGCAAAACCAAAAATCACGATTAAGGAAACCAAATGCGTAGTAAGATTTCAACAATGAAAATTCTTATCAATGCAAGCAACAAGCCAACAAGGAGGTAACCACTAAAAAAGAGTTACCAACTCGACTGGGGAAAGAGACTTAACTTCGTTGGAGGAAAATCAACTCCGCTGGGGGAAATTCTACAATCCGTGCCACCTGTGCCGTGAATTGTTGATTCGTCTAGGCATTCTGTTGGTTTTTTGGTAGCACTTTAGATCAAAAGGTTAAAAACCGTACCAATTTTTCGGGCTAACACACCAAAATTTTTCATGATTGCTATCATCCATTTGTTGTCTAAATGCCGCTGCAAAAATCGTTGTAATGGTAGGTAATTAGGCAGTGAATCTTGTGGTGGGACATTTCTACCCATGTTATTGATATCAGATCCTGATCCCTGTAGTGGCAAAAAAGTAGACATAAATTTGTTCACGGCCATCCATTGGCATTGTGAATCCAGACGCAAAATGTCTGAAATTGTTCGTCCCTGGTGGTCTTGGGGTCGCTGGGGGATCCTATGTTTGCACTGGGTTTAGAACAGGTCCACTATAAGTGTTTGTCGGTATCCCTTTTGTACTTGTTTAAACAAATATCGATTCGGTTACAGAAACTACAATCATCTTTCCCCTTGTCGAAGGGGGTGGTTGTTCTCCATTATTGCTTGGTGGATTCACCATTCTTCTAACGTGTTTTTCTTTTGGGTAATACTTTGTTAGTTTTGGCTATTTTACCATTCCTTAGTCTTATGCAACAATGTTAGAGAAAAAAAGTTTTGTATGAAAAATAATGACAAATTTCTAACAAAATAGACATTGGGTCCCACTAGACGTGCCAATTTGTTTTCTGTGAAATTTGGTAAACAAGTGTTAGTCTTATGAATCCTAGAGATTATAGTTGCATAGAGGATCGACTAGATTGATCTTAGGATAATAATGTATATTTTTTTGTTTAAGATTTTTGAGTGTCAATCTCTTCGATAGAGATTGTTACTTTGAAAGTAGCAATAAAATATTTTAAAGTAAAAACTGAGATGTAAAGAAATTTCGATTTGTACTTAAAAGAAATGTAAAGGACTTCAATTGAAAAGGAATGACATTGAATATAAAATTGTGCTTCATATGTACATTCTCAGCAACTCGTTTCTCGAACAATTGGTACTTTAAGTTATTTTGAGTAATTTGTACAAAGAAGTGAATACACTAAATTCTAACATAAAAACTCCTATATATAATAATTCAAAACTAACTATAACGAACAATCTTCTTCTTAGAGGATGACATGTTCTAGTTTGCATGTCTCTAGTCTTTCGCAGGCTTCCACGTATCTCTTTTTAAAGATCAAATGAGCGTTAAAATCAGTTACAACCTCATTTAAATATTTGTCGAACCCGCTTCGAGTATCTTCAGAAAATTTGCTAAGTCATTTGCCTTGCATTGCTTCGTCCTTGTAGACTCGGTCGAAAATATGTCTCATATCACTTCATTTTTGAAATTATCTTTCATCATTCCAACATTAGTCTTTTGAATTCTCCTCGAACCTCAATTCGTTGGAGCGTCGAAACTACAGCTAACAGTTGGATGCTACTGGATAGAAGAATAAAGTGGTTGCTGATAACACATGAAGGTTAAAGTTTTCAACATAGGATATGATGTTATGGTGTTTATACATAAGGAGGTTTCCAGACGGTACTTACAGCAAGCTGAAATCACACAAGTGCAGCCCGTTCAAAGTGCTCCGAAAGATCAATGATAACGCTTATGTGGTAGCTTTTTAAGATCTCATGAATATATCCAATACTTTTAATGTTACTGACATTGATGAGTATCAAACAAATGAGACTTTTTTTATCAACAAGAGAACTCAAAATCGAGTTATTCAGAGGTAGAAGATATTTATATAGAAAGGTTGGATGCGTGTATTGGAGAAAAAGTCACGTGTCGAAAAACATTTTAATATTTTATGTAATTTTCTGTTTCATTTCTATTTTAGATTAAAAGTCTATTAGAGTCTCTTTAATCCATCAGAGTTTCTTTTATTTATGTATTTAAACACTCTTCAAAGTGGTTGTCAAAATTATCTTTTATCATAATAATATTCAATATTTTTCTCTATCTAATAGATTTCAGAATTTTATCTGACAGATTTGTCGCTTGCAAAACTATACTTTCATCCTAGATTTAACGCTTATTAATCCGTAGCGTTTCCAACATTATGACACCAACCAAACTGAAATACAACATAAATATCTTAGTTTAAATATAGTTTGGAACGAGCAAATTTCTTAACTCATTATAGAAAACATCTTGAAGATCATGTGAGACATGGATGTAGGCATTTGCAAGAGTAGTAAGCTAATTATGCATTAGTGTTCACATTCATTATTTCTTAAGTTTTGAATAGGCGTTTCCAATTTCTTCAATGGAAGAACTTTGTCATTGTTTCGTTTCTTTAAATTGCATTTTATGCAAAAGAAAAATCTTTTTAAACTATTTTTTAATGCGTTTTTTAGACTATTTTTTAACCATATTTTTGAAGCTTAAGAATATTCGTTGAGCTTTCTAGTTTCTTTCTTTTACACCAAATAAGAAAATAAACAATCAATGTTACAAGTGATGAAAGATTACTTCACGTGTGGTGGTGGACCATACTCCAAAGGTACCTGATTCTGTGCAGAGCTTAGAGTTCTGAGTATTATGGAGCCTCTACCCCTTTTCAATTTATTCTATTGACCAATAACACATCTTAATTCAATTCTATGGACATTAACTTCCATTCAGATGCACCTGCGCAAACACTGCAACCTTGCAGCACTTTAGGGAGACACACTACTGACCAAACACATCTTAAGAGTTGTTAACTCACAATTAAACCAACTTTATTAAATTAATTTAACAATTATTTTATCCGTTTTAAAATAATTATCGTTTTAAAAAATAAAATTTATTTTAAAATGATTGTGATTTCGATTTTTTAATATAAAAATGATTATTAACTTTTTAATTATGCTCTTTATTATTATTCTTTACATTATTTTTAATGTATCAATAAAGTTAATTTAGTAAAAATATAATATTTTATAATAATAATATTATTGTATTTCTTAATTTGAATGAAAAATCTTAAAGTAGCGGTCATTTTAAAACAAAGGTACTACTTTGCTGATAATAAAATATATCTGTTATATCAATTTTAGTTTTCCACCTTCTTCTTCCTTCTTTCCATCAAGTGCAATAAAATTAGGGTTAGATTCTTACATGTGCTCATTGGTGAGAATTTGAAGCTCTTGTGCCAATTGGAAGATTAGTGCATGTTTTTGTTAGGTTTGATCAGATTTTGCATTTAACCTGTGGTAAAGATGAGACTTTGCATTTAAATTGGAGTAGATTAACGCGATTTTTCATTACAATATTTTTGTCTATGAAATTAAAAGAAAACTATTATGAAATATAGAATAACCGTTATCTTAATCTTTGAGAACTATTTTCAAACCATGTGAAAAATAAGGCACCATCTTAGTCTTTTGTAACGGTTTTTATATCAAACTGCAACAGTTACAGATAATCTTTGTTTTAGATATATTAAGAGAATGGTTTCAGAGCTTCAAACAATAATATTTTTTCTTTGTTCTTACTTTAACATTAATATTGACTTTTATTTTATCAAAATATTTTTTATTAGTGTCAAGAAAAGTTTTTCCAACTTAAAATATCAAGAAACTTTTTTAGGTTAAATATAAATAAGAGTATTGAATAAGACATTTTTTCTATAAATAATTCATATAATTATCAATAAAGATTCGTTAAATATTTAAGTCAATTTCTTATCAACCGATCTAAAATATGTTAAATATTTTTATGTTATTTTAAACTCAACTTGTGTTCCACACATATTTTAAGGGATATATTTAATTTTGCAACAATTATCCCTACTAGTTAAATGGATTCATCATTAGATATATATGATGTTCCTCATCCAATATATATAACTAAAACATTAGAAAAGATATTATTCTTAGCTTTATTGTGTGTGGCTCCACTACATTATAAGAAAACATCTCACTCCCACCCCCCCATGTGTTGAAGGCCCCCTATTCATTTGTTTGATACTTGAAGAGTTGCTTTTGTCTTTCTTCTTGTTTCTTTCATTCCACACTAATTAAAATCTTTCATTCCTTTGCTTTCATCCCACATTAGGTAACCTTATGTTACAAAAAGTGTACCAAAACCCATGTGAACCGTTGTTTGTTTGGTCACACTGAGAGTGAACCTCAAAAAAATTTGTGGGGCTTTTTTCTTTTGTGTTATAAGATAACAATGGAAAATGATGTTTGATTCCATGTTACCCCCTCGTGGGAATATTGTACCCTTGGTACCAAAACAAACCCATTGACAAATACTACTCACTTTTTTTGTGAGCCATATTAATACTTTTTTCTTCTAATTTAATATTTAATTTATACACTTTCTTACAAAAAATATTCACCTCAATCTACTCAATTAGTTAAACTTTAAAACCTTGAGAGCTTGACATCTCCATCAATGTAGCCCTACTTAATTGATGGTCATTTATCATCATCCTATGTCTATGTAGCAACATATGTCCTATTAATGGAATAGTCCATGTCATCTCCATTGTAAAAGTTTGATCATTTAATAATTTTAAGAGATGAAGTTTAAATCATTTCCAAGACTTGTAAAATTAACATTAGAAAAATACTCTCATCAATTAGTTTTAGACTAATAATAATATTTTTTAAAACTTTTTTACGATAATGAATGAAATATAAAGAATATAGTTTTTTTTTATTTGATTAAAAAAGGCTCATGATTTTTATACTAAATTAAAGACATCGTCTAAGAAAAATTTATACATATATTACTACAAAGTATTTAAAACCATGAAGCCTAAATATATAGTAAAAAAAATAGAGGATTTAACCTGCCATCTTTCAGGAATTTCTATAATTTTCTTAATTTTCAAATTGTCCGTGAATAAATTTGAGGGTGAAAAATAAATCAAATTTTTGATATAACTTTTTGAAATTTTTTTAAATATTTTTTTATACTATCAAAAATTTCGAAATATATTAAAATTTTTGATAGTATAAATTTTTATTTTTTATTTTTGAAAAATCCAAATTTTTTAAAAATTTTCGATAATTTATTAAACGAATTTTTGAAAAAATCTAATATTTTCTTAAAATTTCGGATTATATAAATTTTAAAGACATAAGAGTAATAACACTATTAATAAAAAATAACAGGTATAAATGTGGGACAACAGATTAAATCCAAAAAAAAAATCATTTAAGGCCAAAACTCGTGTCTTTCTAAACTGGTTCAGCGCAAGTAGTAATTCTAAAAAGAAGAATATTTTTTATATTTTTTATATATTTCCAAAATTATAAGAAAATTTTAAAATGTTCATTTGTCACATTTGAAAGTTATATTTTAGACCTACTCTGAAATTTTTCCTAATAAATTCTACAAATTTTGATAATTTTTTTTTTTACAAATAGTAGTATCAAAAATTTAAAAGACAACGGGGTACATCTAAAAATTAACTTTCAAACATTATAATTTTTTGTGAAATATTATTTCACAATAAATTTTAAAGAAAAACCATAAATTTATCATTTTTTACGAATAAATCTGTGTTAATTTTTTACTTATATATCTCTTTAGTCATTTTTTTGAGTTGAATCACAAGTTAACTTTCAAAAGAGAATTTTTTTTGAAAGATTATTTGAATTTTTTTATAAAGAAAAACTACATAATTCAATATAAAAAGTCTCTTAAATTTTTTAATCATGCTCATGAGTATCTTGTTTTCTGTCTTTATTTTGTTGAATAAATTACAATGCTTTAAATACCAATAACATGAAGAACACTATTTTTGCACCAAGCAACCGAATCATCACTGAAAAAAGCAACATTAGGTTAATAATCAAATTCTATATTTTATGCATATATTTTTTTAAAAAAGGATATTATTTTTGTGAATGGTTAACTCTTATGATATTGTAGCATGTGTAAGGGTACTTTCTAAATCTACCTAATCACATGCTTATTAACAAAATGCATAGGGAGAGAGTAACTGATTAACTGCTGAGGAGGTTAATGGAGATTATAAAAATAGTTAATAGAGGGAATCATTTTCCTAGGAATGAGTAACATTGATTAAGAGAGAGATCAAAGTCATAAACATTGAAATTTGTGTTTGAATGAGTGTTATGCCCTAGTTTAGAGTTGACTAATGCTAGTATTTTGTTTCTGATAATCTTATTGGTTCTCTTTGACTATGATTCACTGAATTTGTGTTGGTGGATACATTATTTTCCATGCTAACCCCTAGTATAGGGATTGGGAAATGACTATTCCATGGCATCACATGTCCAAGTTAAAATGTTTTGTAGGGGTTGGCCAAATTAGGTTTATTCTCAATTGCAAATCCTACTTTCTAACTAATTAAGATCCCATAGTCTTAAATTTTTTATTATAGTATTAATATAAAATTTTCTATATCAATTATTTTAAAATAAATTTAAAATTTGAATTAATTATTTTATTAAATTAAGATTCCTTACTCAGATTTTGATGCGGATAATGTTAAAATATAACTTTCTATATCAACTATTTTAAAATAAATTTAAATCTGAGCAAATTTTATCTTATGAATATGTATGAAAGTTTGAGTGGAACTGGATTCAAAGAGACCTAAATTTAGTTAAATAAAAATAATAATCTAACACATAATTTGATCTATTGTAGCATATTATAAATTTAGTTTTAAAAATAAATCTAACTTTTTTAAAAATCAGAATTGACATATTTTCTTTTTATAAAATTTATTTTATAAAAATATCCTTAAGTAAATAATTCGGTCTATATTTAAATAAATTGATTAATGAATGAATAAATATGATTAAACTCTATTTTAATATTTGATATAAAATTTAAGAAAATATTATATTTTAATTCTAATTTATAAAATAAGTTTTAATAAGCAAAAAATTATGTAGGTTAATAAGCCTAAATTAGTGAAAGCTCGACAAATTTATAAATTTATCCGAATTGTAAAATTTAATATTATAATAATAATAATAATAACAATAATAATAATAAAAATAATACAAAAAAATTATATTTATTATTTAAGTAGACTGGCAAAATAAATAAACATATTTTATATAACATATAATGTTAGTTTGGATAATTTTTTTTTTTTTGCAATTTATAGTACAAGTATTTATCAAAATAAGTGTCTATGAATAAATTTGTACAAGTTATATTTATAGAAAATATAAAAAAAATTTAAATAGTTTTTATAAATTGCTATAATTTATTTTCATAATCTATCTTAAAGAATTTATAAAAATAATATATTTTTATAAAAGATGTTATAAGTTGTATTAACAAGATATACTCCATAATATCTGACATATTGTAGCATATTATAAATTTAGTTTCAGAAAGAAATCTAACATTTTTAAAAATCAGAGTTAGACATATTTTCTTCTTTTTTTTAAATTTATTTTATAAAAATATCCTTAAGTAAATAATTCGGTCTATATTTAAATAAATTGATTAATGAATCAATAAATATGATTAAACTTTAATATTTGATATAAAATTTAAAAAATATTATATTTTAATTCTAATTTATAAAATAAGTTTTAATAAGCAAAATATAATGTAGGTTAATAACCCTAAATTAGTGAAACTCGACAAATTTATAAATTTATCGGAATTGTAAAATTTAATATAATAATAATAATAATAATAATAATAATAATAATAATAATAATAATAATAATAATAATAATAATAATAATAATAATAATAATAATAATAATAATAATAATAATAATAATAATAATAATAATAATAATAATACAAAAAAATATTTTTATTTATTTAAGTAGATTGGCCAAATAAATAAATGCATTTTATATAATAGATAATGTTTGTTTGGATGGAAAACAAATTGTAATTTATAGTACAAGTATTTATCAAAATAAGTGTCTATGAATAAATTTGTATAAGTTATATTTATAGAGAATATAAAATAAACTTAAATAATTTTTATAAATTGCTATAATTTATTTGCATAACCTATCTTAAAGAAATTATAAAAATAATATATTTTTATAAAAGATGTTATAAGTTGTATTAACAAGATATACTCCATAATATCTCAAAATTGATGTCAATAGAAAAACTCAAATAATTTGACTTTTTCAGTTAAATTAAATTTGATGTAGTGCATCACACTATCAAACTTTTTTATCCTTCAAATCAGATGATCATGCATATCTCACTAATCATGCTTGATTGATCCAACGTAATAAAATGATTCCTCAATGAAAGCTATATTTCACATGCAAATAATATAGCCTATTCACTTTTGCTTTTGGAGAGAATCAAACGGTTTCAACCAAAGATATAAACATATACTTTTAGTTGTTTTATTACAATGTAACTACTTTGATCATAATGATGCCTACTTTCTTTTTTTAGAAATATTATTTTTATAAAAGAAAAAGAAAGAAAAACACACTCAAAAAAGAATAACTCTAAACCAATTGGAGAGCAACTAAAAACCTTAGATTTGGATGGTAAAATACAACTAGGTTGTAATCAATTTAAGCCACAAAAATCATATCCATTGATGATTTTTTAAATTAAAAAATTTATTAAGCTTATTTGTAGGGTCATTGGATAATAAAATTAGTGTCCAATGCCAGCAAATAGTGTTGGGATTGAAATGGATATATGTATAAACTTTTGCTTTAAATCAATATTCTTATGTTGCAACCCATTATTCATACAAGAAAACATGGGAGAATAATAACGATCTATATCTTAAGCTATAAATAATGCATCAAAATATTATCATTAACATAAATAATTAAGATTCCAAATATTTTTCAATCCATCTCTTTTTATGTACTTTCCCATCAAGTTCATATGCATGTGACACTTTATTTGATATCATCAAAACCATCATTTTCTTAACTTTTTGTTTTCCTTTTTATGGAGAGTCTTATTTTTAATTTGTCTTTTTTTAATATTATAAATCTTTTTAAAATGAAATAATTATATTCGAATAATTAATATGATGTAAAAGATGCCCTCAATCTTTGTATATTTATTAACATTTCTCATGATATAGTAAAAATCGTGTGTAATATAAAAAATCCTAGTTACTCAAAAAAGTTGTGAATGTAAAATATATTTTTTAGTGTGAAATTTTTGAAATATTGAACCTATTCAATATAAAAATTGAAAGAAAGTGAAAAAAAGTTATATAATTATAAAGTCGAACGTTTAAAAAAAATACTTTTTAAATTTTAATATTTAAAAAGTATTTTTGAAATTCCAAAAGACTTCAAAAAAGATTAAGGGATAGAAAATTTCCCTTACTTTAGATTCAAATTCTTTTATTATTTGAATATTGAGTTTTCAATTATTCAATAATCCTTTCAATAATATATTTTAAATATTTATACATAAAAATATCATATTAAAACTTAATTAGAAAAATTTAACATCTACAAAATATATTTAAACATCTAAGAAATATAGTAATAAATACTACAAGAAGTTTCTTCTACTAAATAAACCAAGCATGGATTGAAAATATAAGGTTAACATAATTAGAATAAGCCCAACAATCCTTGTTTTTATCCCTAAAACTAAAGGGTAGTGATTTTGTTTTGCTATCCCTAATTATATTTGACACCCCTCTAACTTTTGTATGGATCAAAAATATTCTAAAACTATAATTGATCCCAAAAAAAATTATTCTGAAAGAAGTTGTAAATTTTGAATTATCTGGTAACATTACCAAAAAATCTGATATGGAAAATTTGAAAACTGACGAAAAGTTTGCATTTTTACTGGTTTTTAAAAAAAAAAACAGTATAATGAGATTTTATCATATTTTTTTAATAAATTTAATATTTTTTGAAGAAAAAAAAATGATAGTTTTTGTCAGATATGCTTACAAATCTGATGCACTTATAAAATATTTGTTTAAAAATTCGATATTTTCTAATAAAATTAATAGTTTATATCGAATATGTTTTAAAATCCAATACATTTAAACCGTATATTTATGAAAAATATGAGGAACAGCCAAAATTTTGGACTTTTTGAAAATTTCAATATATTGGATTTTTAGGCTCTTTTTGTAAAATAAGGTGGTTCAATTGAGGATGCTTGCTTTGAGTGCTTTTGAGATTGATGGTTCTTCTATAGACTTTACACAATTCTTCACTACTGACGTTATATGTTTTACTTTCATATTTTGTTTTTAACTTGTATAAACTTAATAGGTTTTGGATATTTCTATAATTGATATTTCATTCTTTATATGTTGTAAATGACAAATATTTTCCTCCTCAAATGACGTGTTAGCATGGGCATAGTTCATGGGTAAAAGACATGATATTTTATTGTTGTTACATTATTTATTCTGATACCGCAAATGAGATCAGAGAGAGGAACGATGATAAAGTGATTATAGGTTGTGAGGGGGGAGAAAACTACAAGAAGAAGAATCCCTTTTAAGACACTTTTTTTAAAAGTTAAATGTCCATTTATGCTGAGATTTGTGGCAAGTTATAGCGGTTGGAAGGTTTACCACAACAATAACGCTTTTTGTGATGAAACTTACATCTTGAACAATAAAAACGAAGGTATAGGTCTTGTGATGTTGTATGTACATAATAACAAGAGATGCTTGTCATACCAAGTAAGATTTTCCAATTCTTTTTCTCTTGGGCGGAGATATGCCACTAGAAGTTGAAACCAAACTTTTGGAATTGGGAGTAGAGAAGCAGGACTGGTGGATTATCTATGTTGGCATAGATTTGATGAAGCTGGGTTGAGTAGACGTTGTTGAATCTGTAATGTTCAACGTAACTATCAAACTATTCACAATATATTGTCATAGTAGTCAGTGATGGTGTAATGAATAAATGAGATCCATTGACACTAGACTGGTTGATTTCATCATCACCAACTGATAATATGGAGGTCTTCATCAAGAACTCTTTAATGAGATTATTATAGATGGGGCCATTTAGAATGTGAAAGTAACCATCCAACCTTTATTTGTTAACAACTTTCCTTAGATCAAAACCATATGAATATCCACAAATTTTTCATTGATAATGAACAAAAGGTTTGCAACAATTTTTGATTAAAAAAGAAGACTTTGAAACAAGAAAACAATACACAGATAGTTAGAAATGAGAAGTTAAGAAAAGTAATAAACTTATGATCGTACCTGACCAGAAGGGATTGTCAAAGCCTTCAAGCTTGAGTCGAGCAACAGTTGAATATGAAGTGGGGGGGTACCTGCAAGACACTCTGATGCCAAAGTAAGTTTCAGAACAAGTGCTAGCAAGTATGAGAGTGAGTGAGTGATTATGAATACCTGACTCTCTCAAGTGATAGGGTATTTATAGCCCCCAACACTGGGATAAGGTCTTCAATGATGGACCACGATGAGGCCCAACAACAAAGACTATCAGGGTTTACGTGTGTATAGAGTCCAGCACGTGGCCTCCTCCCTAGTCAACTGCTTCAAGAAAGCAGGAGCTGGAGCCGTTATTCCCGGAAGACAGGATAATGATGATGATATGGACACGTGGGCAACGTCCTGCTAGCGGATACGTGAGGAAATGCCCAACGGTTCTTAGATAGGGCTGCATGCTTTTGGGAATTTGATAAAGGCACTGGATTGAGCCCCCCTAATGGTGTGACAAGTGTCAGCCCAGTCCAGAACAACTTATAAACAAGGAAACAATACAGAGAGTTTGCATTGAAATGTTTAAATAGCTCAAAAACCTCCTTAAAAATCTAAAGGATACGTTACAATTTGAATATAGATGATATTGTTATTCTAGTGATATAATTCCAATGTATGTGCGCCATGTTTTAGTTTTAAAACAACGTCTTACCTTGGAGTTTAACATAACTGAGGGGAAAAACAATAATGGAACATCTCTTTTAATTATATATCTTATTTGTAAATTAAATGGTCTATCACATCGGTTTTCGTAATAACAATGTTAAAAATTAAGGATATTTATCACAGTTCTGTACTCAAATCTTTGTCGTCCATTTTATAGTTATCAACTCTCAAGACACTATCACTAGTGATCCACGTGAAACATTAATAACTTCTATTATAAAAGTATTATGAACATCAAAAATTGATAATGAAACATCATGAAGGGCTTGAAATTATCTTCCACTTTAAGATTTGCAAGATTTTTTGTCATGAAGAGTTCTATATGATGGATTACAAGAGCAAAAAATTAATTGGATATAAGGTTTGTGTTCTTAATTATTTATTTTAGCAGAAAATCATTTATTTAACTAACCCTTTTTTTTCTAACCCTTTTTTTATTCATATCAGAAATAAATGAAAGGAAAAGCCATTGAGAATATACTTGCACCCAACATTTTATCTTCCCGAGGATATCAAGGGTTTTAAGATCCAACATATGATGTTCATGGACAAATTAATTTTTATTTTGTTATTCTGTGTAAACAATATTTTAGATAAATATTGTTGTTTGTAAACAAATTATTTTATTAATTTTATGTGTAAACAATATAACATGTTTAAATTTAAAAAAACTATCTAACTTACCCCTCGGTTTTATCGTTTAACCGAGATGGTTGAGACACTAGTTTTATAAATAATAAAATGCAGACGTTGGGGTTCAAACCCATGCGCAAATAAATTCACCTCTCAGTTTTTAAGACACCGAGGTGATAAGTGGTAACTTTCTATGACAATCTTTGTTGCCTCTCTTTTTTAGCCGAGGTAAAAACGCATTTCGCGTCCGACGTTAAAAATGCTTTTTATAGTAGTGGTGACAATTAGGTGTGGATTTCACAATCATGAACTAGATACAAATTTAGATGTTCATGACATATTAGACTGTTTAAAACATGATGAAAGAGAGTTTGTGAATGACATGACAAAATATAATATGGTTCCAAGGTACATAGTTGATGCTTTGAAAGATAGAGTTCTAGAAAACCTAACAAGTGTTACACATGAGTATAAGGCAAGATCTACATACAAGATGAGTAATAAGGGTCTATTGATTGAAGTGCAACATATGTTGAGTCTAATTCAGGATGAGAAATACATGTACTGGTTCAGAAACAAGGCTGAAACAAATGTTATTATTGATATCTTTTGGACACATCCTAATTCAGGGAAGTTGTTAAACATATTTCATTTGGTGTTGATTTTCAATTGTACATACAAAACAAATAGGTACTTCCTTCCCCTAAAATGTAATATTCCTTTCTTTGATTATGGGAAGTTGTTGATTAAATTTCATATTGTGTTGATTATTGGCTGTAAATATAAAATAAACAGGTACATGCTTCCACTACTTAAGATTATAGGTGTTACGTCAACAAAGTTGGCATTTTCAGTTGGATTTTTCTATATGAATTTTGCACCCAAAATTTTTCGTCTTGCCTTTAACCCTTATTGTCTTATGCATTTCATCATCATACACATTCATCATCATACATACACATGCATTTCATTGGATTTATTAGTGTGGAATAAAGGATTTTATGGTTGAGTGTGCATCACTCAAAGAAGAAGAAATTGGTATTCAAAGTGATAGGAGATTGAGATATCATTATCACGAGTATCCTCTTAATTCACAAGCTCTTATTGTTCAATATATTCCCCAAGGGATCACCAAAGGAGTAGGGTTTTAATGGTTGATCACAAGCTCCTATCTTTTTGGCACTGAGCTAGGGTTTTGGTCAAATTCATTTTTTGATTAAATTCTTGAGAAAAAAATGATTCTATGGTCTTATACTTGTCTCAAGGAATCCATATGTGTTCATTTGACCATAAAAAGTTCATCAGAGAATTCTAAATGATAGAAAGAAGAGAATTGAATACACTGAGCATAAGTCAAAAGTCAACATTTGGTTCTTTGGTCGAAATGGATCATGTTAAGTCAACATTCATGAAATTAAGAGGTTTAACCAAGAAAATTCAAGAGAAATATAAAATTCCCAAAGTTTCTAAAATTAGGGTTTTGTAAATTTCACTATGGAAAATTTGTGTTCATGGTACCCTTTTGCCAAGACCATATCTCTTTCATTTTGGATCAGAAATTTGCAACCCAGAGCTTGAATTAAAGATGAGATTTCATACTTAAATTTTTCCATAGGGAGTCATCTCTAAAAAGTTATGAGATCTTGAAGTGGTGTACTCATTCAGATTTGAACATTTGATACTCTGAAATTTTGAGGTATTGGATCAAGTTCATCTTCATGTCTTGCAAGCCAATTTCCTTTATGATTCAAGTTCCATTTCAATTTTCAATCTACATGAAAGTTGTGGATAAAAATTCTACCTTTCCAATGCTCCAAGAGATTTTCCATTTGGTCCATTAGATTGCAAGATATCATCATGCAAAGTTAAGACATTGTTGAAGCGGTAAAGCGGCAAGCAAAAAGTAAGTTATTAATTTACCGGGTGATATTTAGGTTATATGGTATCGTGTCCACAGACATTGGTGTGAGGGAAAACTACCGTTCAACAGTTTCAAACCCTCTAAGTTTGGGAAAATGGGTTTGCGGAAAAGTGCGGGAAAAGTAAATAAAACAATAAAGGAAGTGATAAACAATCATTTGTAGCCTAATAAAATTCATTCTGGAATTGCATTTCACTCTACCCATCAAATACTTAAACTCGTTGATCAATTGCACGCAACCTAAATCACTCGTCAATACCATCATGTATCGCTCACACTAAGGCTATTTCTAACACAAAGTGAGACATCATCTGTATTGCTCTCGGAGGCGATTTAGCGCGCAACTCAAACCACCAGGATGCATTTCATAATCGATACCCACATGAATATTAAGCCTAAATCTATGTTTAGAATCTAACACCTAATAGATATTCATTCAAGAAAGAGATTCGGAAAGCATATGTCTACGACAAACCAAAACTTTGCGATAAAGAAAAAATCAAGAACAAACTCCAGTATTGATTCGTAAAAGAGATTTCATACAATCTCATGATTAACAAATGTACATACATAAAGAGTAAAGATATACATACAAAACCCACCATTAGAATGATTCATAGGGAAGAAGGAGATGAATAGGAGACTTCTCATGGTGTCAACACGATCTAAGACAACCCAAAACCAGTCGACAAGATGCACCACCCAATGATGTTGGGTAAACCTCTAAACTACAGAAATTGGACCAAAGCTCCTCCAAGAGGGAAAGAGATGATAAAAACCCTAAAAAATATGTTCTAAGTTATTTATACAAAATCTGAAAATCGCAGACCATGCTAAGCGCCAAATACCATACTAAGCGCACGCTCATTTATACATCAAACCTCCTTAGAGCACATTAAGCTTCAAATACCGCGCTTAGCATGTTTGCTTCTGCCTGGCCACTCAACACGCACACTATGACCGTACTAAGCCAGACCTAGAACTTCAAAAATTCCTTATTTTTTTCAAAAATGCATATCCGGAGTTGTGCCTTCGATACCTTATTCCTCGATGCTCCAAATACGCGAAAATACCTACAAAAATATATTAAAACTATCAAATGTTACATAAATGAATCATAAATACAATTATAAACTAAGTATACATATTTACACAAAAGTCGGGTTTATTCAACCGATAATAACAACAAAGAGTTGATAAGCACAACAAAAAGTATATACAAAAATAGCTACAATTTGCACTTATCAAACTCTCTCCAATTTGAACTTGTTTGTCCCTAAACAAGAAACAAACAACTGGAAGAAACAAAAACGATCAACCAAAGAATCACAAATCAACAAGTTTTGAAAACGGAAAACAAGTGCAATGGTTCAAATGAAAAATAGTACATACAAAGTAAACACTTACCACTAAACTACGACTATAACATAAATACGAAACAAATGCCAAATACAAAAGTCATGTCAAACATTCTAAAACAGCACTAGTTAACAAATGAATCACACCTAGCACACAATCATCGGTAGATGACAAACACACAAAAATGAGGTGTTTTCACTCAACCAACAACCTTGTAAACAAAATACAAAATTATGCATTCATCCGAAAATTCACATTGAACATCCAAAGGCAAGAATCACAAGGGCTTTTATGGTTTCAAACACAAATTTCAATCAAACTTCTTCTTTCATCCCAAATTTGCACAACAATCACAATACTTATTCAACACAACAATATTCTATTTGATACTATATTTTTTTTATTTTTCAAAACTTTTACCTTTTTTCCTTTCTTTGTCTTTTCTTTCTCTTTTATTTTCTTTTTCTTTTTCTCTTTTTCACTATCGCATAACAATCACAACATAAGTAAGCAATCATTGTTCTCACCAACTTAAATTCAACCAACAATAAAATTAATATTCCCTACTTTCTAAGGCAAGGAAAAAATTCAAACTAAAAATCATAGTTGAGGGTTCAAGAAAACAAAGAATCAATATCCATTCAAAAGGAAAACTAAACACTCATAGACAAGTATTAAGTTCAAAAACAACATGGACATTTACAAAAAGGCTCGAAAGGGGTTAACAAAAGTTCACACACTCACAAGGTGAATCGACTATTTGGTTAGGTAGTTGTGCTCAAAATTAAACAAAATTCCTTGATCATTTTCATGCTTTCGTACAATCAACACAAACAAAAGATTAAACATAATGAAATCCAGTTAAAACAAGAATTGTGGCCTCTAGCATATATGAACAATGGAAATCTTCCTTACATTTGGGGGTAAAAAGGGAACTAAAGTGATTCAATCAATAAGCAAGTAATGCAAAAAGAATGAATGGTATAGTAATTATACAAATGAAAATTTTTCTAAAAATATTATGTTATATAAAGCGATGAATGAGTACCTGACGTGTACCAACTTCAAAACAATATCATTACCATACATCCGCAAGTTGAAACACTCAAACTTGGAAAATCATCAAATGCACTTCAAGCTATCGAACCAAAATTTGAGTCCAAAAAATCAAAAAAAGAATTAAAACAACTAAACGATCGGGTAAAATTGAACTAAACAAGTTGAAAAGTGAGGATTTGAGATTTTTAAGAACTAGTCCAATTTCAACTTATTTAAACAAAAATCACCACTACCTAAACTAATACTATGAAAAACAATAAAACAATCTTGTTTTACGTCTTAAGCTCGATGCATGTTATTTATACACACTTCTCCAAGTTGCCTCTTTACACGGTTAGCACTCACCGACGGTGAAACCTAACCAAACACTTAGCAAACATGAAGATAAACATACACACTATATTCACAAGTATCGAAAACATGTACATGTATGATAAACATAAACAAATAAATGCATAGTATAAATATATAAGTCTAATTACACAATATACACAATATGAACATTATGTGCAAAACTCAAGAACAAAGAAACTATCGCAATGCAATATAATATTAAACTCCAATCCCCGAAACGACACCATTTTTCAGAAGCGGTAAAGCGGAAAGAAAAAAGTAAGTTATTAATTTATCGGGTGATATTTAGGTTATATCGTATCGTGTCCACCGAGATTGGTGCAAGGGAAAACTATCGTTCAACGATTTCAATCCTCTAAGTTTGGGAAAAAGGGATTGGGGAAAAAGTGTGGCAAAAGTAAATAAAGCAATAAAGAAAGTGATAAGCAATCATTTGTATCCTAAGAGAATTCATTTTGGAATTGCATTTCACTCTACCATTCAAATACTTAAACTCGTCAATCAATTGCACGCAACCTAAATCACTCTTCAATACCATCACGTATTGCTCACACTAATGCTATTTCTAACACAAAGTGAGACATCACCTGTATTGCTCTCGGAGGTTATTTCATGCACAACTCAAACAACCCAGATGCATTTCATAACAGATACCCACGTGAATGTTAAGCCTAAATCTAAGTCTAGAATCTAGGACCTAATAGATATTCATTCAAGAAAGAGATTCGGAAAGCATATGTCTACGACAAACCAAAACTCTGTAATAAAGCAAAGATCAAGAACAAACAATGGTATTAGTTTGTAAAAGAGATTGCATACAATATCATGATCAACAAGTGTACATACATAAAGAGTAAAGATATACATATAAAACATATCATAGGAATGATACATAGAGAAGAAGGAGATGAATAGGAAACTTCTCGTGGTGTCAACACGATCCGAGACAACCCATAACCAATCAATAAGAAGCACCACCCAATAATGTTGGGTAAACCTCTAAACTACAGAAAATCGAATCATAGCTCCTCCAAGAGGGAAAGAGATGATAAAAACCCTAAAAAATTTGTTCTATGTTGTTTATACAAAATTTGAAAACCGCAGACCGCGCTAAGCGCCAAATACCGCGCTAATAAGCGCACACTTATTTATTCTACAAATTGCCTTAGAGCATGCTAAGCGCCAAATACCGCGCTTAGCATGCTCGCTTTTTCCTGGCCACTCAACACGCGCGCTGTGACCGCACTAAGCCATACCTGGAACTTCAAAAATTCCTTATTTTTTTCAAAAATTCCTATCCAGAGTTGTGCTCTGACACCTTATTCCTCGATGTTCCAAATACGTGAACATACCTACAACAAGACATTAAAACTATCAATCGATACATAAATGAATCATAAATACAATTATAAACAAACTATACATATTTACACAAAAGTCGGGTTTATTCAACAGATAATAACAACAAAGAGTGGATAAGTGCAACAAAAAGTATATACAAAAATAGCTACTACTTGCACTTATCAGACATCCATTGTTTAATTTTGACCATAACTTAAAAAAAATTCTAAGTGTTTGATCAGATCCAAGTACCTAACTTCCATGGCAAGTTACTTTGTGTTCCAATCTTCTCCTCATATTTCCCTAATCATGAAACTTTTAGATCAACCTTTGATTTTTCTTTTGATCCCAAGTTTGTAACTTTTGAGTTAGAATTCATTGAGTTATGGTCATGACAAGAGGGCAAGAAAATCACGGGTTCCACTTTTCACAATTGTTGCTATTTTGAGTCTTTCATCAATTATAAGTCATGTTTCTCTTTTTGATGCAACAATCACTCGCATACTACTATTTTTCCTTTACCATAAAAGCCTAAACATCCATTTTGCATGCATGCACCTCATGTGACCAATTTGCCAAACTTGGAAATTTGAGAGAAGTTTGTACAAACTTCCCTACTCACTCTCACGTGACATCACCTTACACACTTCTTTCATGCTTCATTTGAGAAACCAAAATGCAACAATATCACACCATTTGACACATGAAATGCATGACATAACGATTCACTCACTTCATTTTTTAAATTCCTAAAAAAAGGTCTAACAAACTTTTTAACCATAGTCAGGCCTTAACCTCACTCAAGTACCAATATATAACACCTCTCCACCCTCTTAAAGACTCAACTATGCATTGTGTGAAGAGAAATCCATATCTTAAGCCTCTCCATCTCAAGGAATTTCTATCTTAGAAGCTTAATTTTCTCCTATCTCTTTTGTATTCGGTTGCCTCATTCATACTTCTTGAAGTTCATGGAAGTTTTTCCAATCGTTTTCTGAAGCATTCAATGAATTACACAGTGTAACAAACACTTTCCCCATTTGGTAAGAATCCTCAACTCGTACCTCTCTCATTTTAGATCTATAATCCATGTTAGGTTCATCAAAATGTGCATCTGAAGTCCCACATTGATGTAGGCATTGGTTTTGTGTGAAATGATGCGTGAATCATATATATGAAAATTTTGTGTTGAAACTTATTGATCGATTTTCATGATGTTTAGGGATGAATAAATGAAAATGAGGCATGAATTCATGTCCTATGTGCTTTCCTTATTCAGATAGCGTTCTTGTTTTCTTTTTTGTGGCAATTTTGTGACTGCTCCGATGAAGTCATCTGGATAAGACGATTGGAGCTAGGGCTCTGGCATCTGATGATCTGCACTGACTCTTTGACCTTGCGCATGGAAAGTTATTGGTCCTCACTCTCTCTCTCTCTCTCTCTCTCTCTCTCTCTCTCTCTCTCTCTCTCTCTCTCTCTCTCCTTTCACATTACATTCCACTTTCTTTTTATTTTTGTTTTAATTTTTTTAAATAATAATAATTGAAATGGACCAGGCATGCACATGTTTTGATTTTCAAACCCTCTGTTTCTATGCCCAAACATGCTTTGCTCTAATTCCAATTATTTTATGTTTTTGGTTTGAAACCCCCTCCATTGTTTGATTAATTTTATTTTACTTTTCAATTTTGAATTTGCTTTTGATGTTTTATTATCCTAAAAAGTTAATAAAAATATATTTTTTTTCTTTGATGTCTTGACTAATTTTCCATTATTTTAGTTTTATTTTCCATTAATTTTTCTATTTTATTTTGAATTAATTGTGGAAGGTGTTTTAGATGTTGATCTTGGTGATTAGGCTTGATGTTTGATACCTCTTGAAATGCCTTTGGATCTAATCTTTTTGCCAGGTTTAGACACATGTTTTCTTAGGGTTTACATGATGTCTTGGTGAATTTTTTGTTGCAAATTGATGTATGTTTTAATGGATATTTGAGAGCCTCGATGCATGCCTAGTGGTTGAAATTTTTGTCGATGTTTCATGCTTGTTAGAAGTGATGCTTGACCACTCTTTTCGGCACTTTAGGACACCTAATTAATGATTGATTACATATTAATTTGAAGCAAGTTTATAATATTTTTTATGTATTTCAATTGGATTTCTTTGAGCCTTTATTCTTGTTTGTTTGATGATACCCTTGCTTGCATTGATGAATTAATTTAGGGAGTGCACATGTGCAATTTCTTAGGGTTTCTCCTTACATGTTCTTGAGACAATTTTCCATTAGTTAACGCATTTGTCTCATTTTTGTTTAATCATTTGTATGAATTAATTTGATGATTCAATTTGTCAATCCTTTGAGATGAATATTGCCTAGCTTGTGACCTAGTCTTTGAGCATGATGCATGTTGAAACTTCTTGATGTTTGAGAATCAAATGTGATGAGAACATTTTGTCTAAGATACTGACTTGTCATGTTTAAATATTCAATTGGATGATTACTTGATCATTTTATTGTTATATATATGTGATTCCTTTTGAGAATGATATTGATTAATGATTGTTTAGTTGTTTGACCATGTTTTGAGTATGATGCTTATTGAATCTTCTTGTAACCATGACACATGTTTAGAGTTGAGTCTCTTGTATATTCTACTGCCTTGCCATGACTTAGGGTTACAAACATTTGTTCTTTAAATCCTTTGGATGACTTGTTATTGATGAATCAATTTGTTGATGCCTTAGGAAGATGATTGTTACTTGTTAGTTTAATTTTTTTATCATGATACTTGTTAAAATCTCTTATGACCTTAAGATATGTTTGAACTTGAGTTCTTGCTTAGGTTGTTGCTTCATCATGTTGTCATCTCCCAATCTCAATGCATTGATCATTTGTTGCTCAGTTCTTAGGAACTAGTTGTTGAGTTTTGTTTGGTATTTGACCTAATTCTTGATTGATCCTTTGTGAATCTTTCTCAACCTTTAAAGCATGTTTAATTGAGAACTTTATGATATAGTTTCTGCCATGTGTAGGTCTTCATCTTACATGATTCATTTTGCCTTTGTGTACTACGTGGTGTTGTTTGTTTGGTTCCTAAATACATGAATGCTTGTACACTTGTTGTTTGCTCTTGCTTAGGTTCTAGAACCTCTAATGTTGAAACCTTTTGAGCATGACATGTTAAAACAATATTTGATTCTACAATTATATCTCTGAGTTTTGATGATAACAATGAGTATGTTTGTATTAACAATTTTGGTACTTTAATGTTTGTTAATTTTAGTATTTAACAAATAGGTTCTGCTTCTGATGAAAGGTGTTGTCAAGTCATTAGAAGAAACCAAGTTCCGCTTCTATGCTACACAAGTTCTGATGAACACTAGCAAACCACTTCAGAAGACTCTAAAGTTTGGACTCTGATACGCGTTAAAATAAACCATGTTCTGAAGATATGAAGACAAGAGTTCTGATGAATAGTCCAAATGCTGAAGACTTATATTTCTGAAAACAAAGGGTTCTAAAGACCAAGTGCTGAAGACTCTAAAGACGAAGTTCTGAAGACTCTGAAGACTTGAAGTTCTGATGACCCAAGTGTTATTTTATTTCTTCTAACTCATGCTCAATCGAAAGCCTCTGAAGTCAATAAGATAAGAGGGTAAGGTTACGTGGGACAATAGTACATAGTACAAACAAACGTGTTTCTCAACTACCATGAAAGGACGGAAGCGTCGTACGATCTTATCCCCCACATAGAATCAAGCTTCCAGCTTTCTGGAAATACCAGAAGTGCCTTCTGATGGATATATTGTTTTGTTGGTTATATATATTCTTGAAGACTAAAGGAAAAGGCTGCTAATTCACATGTTCTCTCACAAGACTGTTCATAAGCATTCCTTTATTTTCATAAGTCTATTTGTTCTTGAAATATTGTTTACTATCAGCTTGTGTAGAAGCAAATCTATTGTAAACAAATCTTTTTCAAATAGTTGTTTGATTGTGCCTTAAGGGACCAGTTGGTCAGAATCCTTGAGAAGTCTAAGATTGGTGTGTCTTATAGGTTTTACGTGAGCCACTAGCAGTTAGCTTGTTCATTGTAATAATCTGTGATATTATTGTATTAAGACCTTATTTGATAAGGCAAAATCACCTTGGCAGGTGAACTAGATTAGCTTGAAAATTTTCAAGTGAACTAGTATAAACATAACTTGTTCTTTCCTTCTTGCATCTTTAGATTTATTATCAAGAGTGAAGAAAAATTGTTTTCATTTAAAGGGGATTATTTTTAAGAATTTTTTTTGATTTAAAACCCAATTCAACCCCCCCCCCCCCCCCCCCATTTTCTTGTGTTTTTCACACCTTTAATTAGCGTCAGAGCTCCGGTTTTGAGTGATAAAAAGTTTGAATTTTTATGAAGCGCTTAGCAGTGTTCGGTATTGATCCAGAATGTGTGAAAAACAATGGAAAACAACATTGTCACTATTGATAATAAGGATAAGGATAAAGACCAATATGTTGTAAAACCTCCTATTTTTTATGGAGAAAAGTTTGATTATTGGAAGGACAAAATGGAAAGTTATTTTCTGGGATTTGACTTAAATCTATGGGATCTAGTAGTTGATGTCTACAGTTATCCAGTAGATTTTGAAGGTAAAAAGATTACAAGAAGTGCAATGACAGATTCTCAAAAAAAGACTTACAGGAATCACTACAAAGCTAGAACAATTATGATGAGTGATATTTCTTACAATGAGTATGAGAAGATCACAGATAGAGAGATTGTAAAGTCTATTTTTGATTCTTTTAAGATGACTCATGAAGGTAACGCTCAAGTTAAGGAGACAAAGTCTCTGGCCCTAATCCAAAAATATAAATCCTTTAGCATGGAAGTCGGTGAAACTGTGGAAACCATTTTTCAAGATTTCAAACGCTTGTTGCAGAACTCAAGGTTCTGAGCAAAGGATATTCTACTGCAGATCATGTCAAGAAAATTATTAGAAGGCTGCCTAAGAAATGGAGACCAATGGTAACTGCCTTGAAGTTTTCCAAGGATTGGAACAATACTAGTCTTGAGGAGCTAATCAGTTCTTTAAGAAGTCATGATATTGAACTTCGAAAAGATGAACCTCAGAGAAGAGGTAAATATGTGGCTCTGAAGTCTAAGTCTGAAAAGATAAAGGTTATTCAAGATGAAGAAGAATCAAAAGAATTCGAAGAAGATTTAGATAAAGATGAACTTTCTCTAACATCCAGAAGGATAAACCAGCTATGGAAACATAGACAGAGCAAGTTTAGAGGACCAAGAAGAACAAAAGGTAGATCTGAATCTACATCTGGTCAAAATAAATTTCTGGAAAAGAAGTTACGTGTTATGAGTGCAAAGAGCTTGGACACTACAAGAATGAATGTCTAAAGCTCGGAAAAGACAAGAAAATCAAGAAGGTTTTCAAAGAAAAGAAGGGTCTCATGGAAACATGGGATGATTCAGATTTAGAAGAGGAAGATTATGATGAATAACATGCTAATGAGGCACTCATGGCCAAAACAAGTACAAGTGAAGTTATCTCTGAGTGTGAGCTGACAATTGATGATGAGTCATACTCTAACAACATAGAGGTATTTTTCTTCTCTCTCTCTCTCTCTCTCATACTGAACTTGAGTCTTGTTTATTAAAAGTGATGAAAAGATATCAACTTCTTCTAAGTAAACACAAAACTCTGAAAAAGACTTTTGTAGTTACTTCTAAGAACTTTACTAAGAGTGAGCAAAACAGTTCTGATTTAAATGATAGGATACTTGCTTTAGAAAAATCAAATCTTGCTCCTAAAAGTAAAATATCAAAGTTGGAATAAGAGATCACTTCTAGCACATATATTATCGATGAAGTAATTAGATATTGTAATACGGTGGGAGAAATGGCTTTTTTGGTTTTATCCAAAATGCGCGGATAGCTAGAGTCACCATCGACTTTTCTTCTATCTAATATTTAGGAAATGTGAAAATAACAGGAAAGACCTTTGATAGATTTTGAGTTTAGGGGGTAAGTTATGAAAAGGGAAGGTATTAGCACCCTTTTCATCCGTAGTTATCTACGGGCTCTTAATTGCTAGCTCACTTTGAAAATTTTGCTTTGTGTGTGTGATTTGAATATATTTTTGAAAAGCCTGAGTATGGCCAACTTTGTAATGATTCTTGTATCAATCCTCAATAATGCATACAAAGTGTTTGAAAATATTTTGTTTGAAAAGTGTGATGTGAAAAAATGTTTATTTCAGGAAAAAAAATATGAGCAAGCGATTAAGAGTTACTTACCCACTAAAGGTCGTTCTTATTCTTTTCCTTCTCCTTTAGAGATAGTGTTATCTGTATCATTAGTTGGTAGGTAGCCCTATCTATTGAATGTTAAGGGACATGCGTAGGGTAATCGAATGGTCATTGAAGGTAACATGTAGGAATACTTTAGCAAATTGTATTGGAGTAACTAGATCATTTTCATAGGTAACTTCGATGGGTCATCGAGGGACAATGATCTTTTATTCGAAAGGGTCTTTTGCTAAAGTATCCCTACTTTAGAGGGACATGACCATTAATCGTAAGGCAACAAGAGAGGTTACCCTAGAGGTGAAAGTGTGAAGAGTGTATTAATTTCAGTTATTTATCTTGAGATTAGGGTTTTTCTACGTTCAGTTATTAGTCTTGACATACAAACCCTTGTTACTAGCAGTATAAGATATAACAGGAAAAGTAAAGTGTGGAATGTAAATTCCTACACTATTACATGGATTTGGGGAAGTTACATAAGTATGAAAACTCGGGAAAAGTAAAGTGCAGAATTCAGACATCATGTTAAACACATTTGGGCAATCAAAAGTAAACAACAATGCATAGATTGACAAATTCGAATTGAGAAATTTTACCAACTCGGTGGGCTTGAATGAACAGTTCCAGGCGAGGACAAGCTTGCTTATTGGCTTGGTAGTGATCCTGGAAGCTTCAGGAATGCGTTTGGATGCTTGGTTTCGATTGAAGAAGGTTGCAAATAAGGTTTATGTTTGTCCTAGTTTGAGAAATTTTAAGATTTTTGAGAGTTCTTGTAGGCAGCTTGTGTGTGTCCTTTGATGTATGTTCTCTATTTATTAGCTATGAATTAGGTCAACAAACATGAGTTAAATCTTTCAACTTCATGAAAAAATATTTGATTGGTTATTTTGCATGAAATCTTCCCTTTTTGAGCCAATCATGTGCCAATCAATCCCACATGTTTTTACTAATTGATTATCTGATTTTTAGCCTTGAGATTTGATTTAGAACAAAGGTCATGCGCCTCATATCTTTGCTTTAGTATTTTTACTTGATTTATTTTGATTTTAATTGAATAAAATCAAAATAAAAGAAATAAAAAAAACACAAAAATAAATAGATGGACTTAGAGGTTCATGATGAGGTTAGGAACACGTTTGGACCTTAAAAGATAAGCCTATTAGCCCAAAAAATCAAATTTGTTCAATTTGAGTTTCATGTATTTCCTCAAATTTGCCCAAATTTCTCAAATCATATTTCACTCAATTTTTATCATGAGAGTGAAATTTCATGTTGATCATTTTTTCATTTGAAGCTTTTATCTTGATGTAAAGTATTTTGTCAAAAAGTGTCTTTTTGTTAACTTTTAAAATGACATGTAATGTTTTGGCTCATATCTCTTAAATGAAGCATTTTTTACCTTGATATTAGAGAGACAAAGTTGTAGAGAATTGAATTTCCATCAAAATGGGATTTGGTTGAGAATTTTCTGATGAAGCATGTGAAAGTTATGTTTGGTCAAAGTTCAGTTGACTTCTCATAAAGAAAACCTTAATTTAGTAACTTTTTACTTTTGATGAATCTTGAGTTTTCTTGATGAATCATGATCAACTCTTGACCAAATGATGAATGTGAGTTCAAAATATTGATGTTTACCAAAAATCTTGAAGTTTGACTGTAAATTGGTCAAAGTTGACTTTTTGCCCAATATAGTTGATTTTCAATCATCTGAGCAATTGACTAGGCAAGCTTGTCTCGCAAGGCTTGAAACTTGGTATGAGGACACTTTGAAGCATATGAGAAACCATGAAGTCCATTTTAGGCATTAGAAGTCCAATTTTCCCTGAGAAAACCAAAACTTAAATTATAGGTCACTACTTAGAAGGAGAATTCATTTGATCATTTCTTGAGTAGTCTTGAGTGTTTGAGACCCTTAGGAGCATGAAGAGGTATCTTGAATCATATTATCTTGAAAAATAGGATGGAAAATTTTGGGGTACAACAGCTTCCCGTGTTCAATCTTCTTAAACCTGAAGAGTTAGATTGGCATGCTCACCATTTGGGATTTGAAGATGGAAGAGGATTAAACACTTAAGTTCCCAGAAATTTGCACTCACATGTGCACAAAGTAACACTATTGGTTAATTATACTGCTTGAATGGACTTAAAGATGCCATTCGGAGAGGTGATATAGTGTCTTCGGAGATGGGCTTATAGATGCCATCTAAAATAAATATTGATAAGAGTATCAGGATGAGTCTATGAAGAATGCTTTTCAGAAAATCTCTTAAGGAAAATGCTTTTCAGAGCGGAGCCCTTAAGGAGATGCTTTTCAGAATTCAGTCTCTAAAGCGGGAACGCTTTTCAGAATAAACCTCTGAAGGAGATACTTTTCGGAATTCAGTCTCTAAAGGGGAATGCTTTTCAGAATAAACCTCTGAAGGAGAGTTCTTTTCAGAATGAAGCCCTAAAGGAGATGCTTTTTAGAATTCATTCTCTGAAGAGGACGCTTTTCAGAACAAAGCCCTGAAGTAAATGCTCTCCAGAATTCAGTATTTGGAGGGAGATGCTTTTCATAATAAACCTCTGAAGGAAATGCTCACCAGAATTCAGTCTCCAGAGGGGAATGCTTTTCAGAATAAACTTATGAAGGGGGGTTCTTTTCAGAATAAACCTCTGAAGAAAATGCTCGCCAGAACTCAGTCTCTGGGGGGAATGCTTTTCAGAATACACTTCTGAAGGGGAATGCTTTTCACAATAAAGCCCTGAAGGAGATGCTTTTTAGAATAAACCTATGAAGGAGAATGCTTTTCAGAATGAAGCCCTGAAGAAGATACTTTTCAGAATAAAACTCTGAAGGAAAATGCTTTTCAGAATAAGCCTATGAAGGAAATGCTCGCCAAAATTCAGTCTCTGAGGGGGATGCTTTTCAGAATAATCTTCTGAAGGGGAATGCTTTTCAAAATAAACCTCTGAAGGAGAATGCTTTTCAGAACGAATCCCTAAAGGAGATGCTTTTCATAATAAACCTCTGAAGGAGAATGCTTTTCAGAATGAATCCCTGAATGAGATGCTTTTCAGAATAAACCTCTGAAGGAGAATGATTTTCAGAATAAAATTCTGAAGGAGAATGCTTTTCAGAATAAAATTTTGAAGGAGATGCTCTTCAAACAAAGCCTTGAATGAGAATTATTTGGTCATGTAGATAGTAGCCCCATTCTATTTCGGGAATTGATCTACAATATGTTTCTAAATTGCTGATAATATTTGTTTGTTTGTGAACTTAATCTGAAAAGACAAAGTTAGTTCTATGCAATGTCATGATGTATGTAATGCATTGCGAAATGATGTTCTCAAAATAAATGAGAATAGTATATGTGTTTCGTATCCTGTAATAATGTCTGGCTGGGGAAAATAAATCCCTGACTGTTGTTGGGGATGAAGATGGTAGTTCTTCAGCTTTGTTTAGAACAATTTTACTGGGGATTTTTGGTTTTTGTTTTAGGAAATTCCGCTAGGATCTTCGACTTCTGCTTGGGGATAGAAGCATTCAAGGAGAGTCGGTAATTCTTTGTTCTTTGAAGGATTTGATTCCTGTCTGGGGATAAAAGAGATGGATAATCCTTTGATGGCCTCTTCTGGGGAAGACAATGTTTGACTGATATCTGGCTGGAGAAGAGAATCTTGTCGGGGAATTTGCAATATTGGAGAAATAAACTCCATTGGGTAAATAAACCATGTAGACTGTGTTGAGGAAAATAATATCTGATGAGGATTAGCTTGTGAAAATAGCTCTGAGGAGATTGCTCTGTGGGGAATTTATGGTCAACTTTGAATGTTATTCTAACTCGTAGAGTCTTTCGTAAATGCTAATCCTATTTTCATGCATATATTTGTAAATGGTAATCATATTCAAATGCGTATGTTCATTCAATATGATCATTGGATGTTTTTGCAAACAAAACAGAGAAAGTAAAAACAATTTGGAATTTGAAATTGATTGTATTGATTTAGAAGGTTTGCCTATAAACAGACAGTTTTATACAAGGAGACAGAAATCCTAGTAAGAAGAAGTCTTCGTAAAATAAAAAAGTGGTACAAAGAAAGACATCTATGTGGAAACGATCCCATCGAGTTTCAACTCTGCTATTGCCCCTATGTCTTTAATCATCTCATCGCTTGTTGTCGGAAGAAGTTGATTGAATTAATCTGTATCATTTGAACTTTACATTAATGATTATGCTGGTTATAAGTGGATGGGGGATCCAATGGGACCTAGTCATACGCTTTAATCCCTAACTTTTTCCTGGACCGCCCTTTCGGGTTTTCAATCCACTGGGATATCCTTTTTTGCCCAAGCTGCCTTTTCAAGTTTTTGACTTGCTGGATGTACAATTGTTTATATATATATATATATATATATATATATATATATATATATATATATATATATATATATATATATATATATATATATATATATATATATATATATATATATATATATATATATATTCCTAATTTTTTCCCGAACCCTTTTGGTTCATCGGGATGTCCTTATTTTTGCTTAGGCCAGTCAACCTAGCAAGTCTTTTTTATGTGTACTATTTTTTGACTATGTTCGCATTCACAGGGTGTGGAAAATCTTCACAGTCCATGGTGGTAAGTATCACAGCACCGCCAGAAAATATATTTTTTATCACAAATGGCCCTTCGTATGTGGGAGTCCATTTTCCCCTGGGATCACCCTTTGGTAGGATAATGCGCTTTATTACCAAATCACCAGCCTAGTACACCTGTTGTCTGACTTTTTGTTGAAGGCCTTGATCATATGTTTCTGATACATATGACCATGACAAACAGCCGCAAGCCTTTTTTCATCGATCAAATTTATATGGTCAAGTCTAGTCTTAATCCATTTGTCTTCGTCTAAACCTGCATCTTTTATAATCCTTAAGGAAGGAATCTGGACTTCGATAGGTAAGACAACCTCCATACCATAGACTAGAGAGAACGGGGTTGGCCTAGTTGATGTACATATTAAAGTGCAGTAACCATAAAGATAAAATGGTAACATCTCATGCTAATCTTTGTATGTCACTGTCATCTTCTGCAAAATCCTCTTGATATTCTTATTGGCGGCTTCCACTGTGCCATTCATCTTTGGTCGATACATAGAGGAATTGTGATGCTTAATCTTGAACCGCGTACAAAGTTCTATGATCATAGTATTGTTAAGATTGGTACCGTTGTTCGTGATGATCCTCTCGGGTATGCCATACCGATAGATAAGGTTATACTTAATGAACCGAGCCACAACATTCTTGGTAACAAAGGAAAACGAGGCTTATTCTACCCACTTCATGAAATAACCAATAGCGACCAGGATGAAATGATGCCCATTGGAAGCAGTGGGCATAATCTCCCCAGTCACATCAATGCCCCACATTGCAAACGGCCAAGGAGTAGTCAAGCCATTCAAAGGAACCGGAGGCACATTACTTTGTCAGCATAAATCTGGAATTTGTGACAATTTCAGGAATGACGATGGCAATTAGTTTCCATGGTAGACCAACAATAACCCTCTCTCAGAATTTTCTTAGCCATCCTATGCCCACTGGAGTGAGTACCAAAGACTTCTTCGTGCATATCTTCCATAATCTTCTCAGCTTCCTTCTTTCCTACACAACGAAGCAAAGTCGAATCGTGATTGTGCTTGTACAAAATTTAGTTACTCATAAAGAACTTGGCAAGGAACTTCTGTAGAAATTTCTTATCATTGATAGATGCCCCTTCAGGATACTCTTGAGTCTCGAGGTATCTTTTTACTTCGTGGTACCAAGGTTTTTCCTCTACTTCATCAGTATCGACTTTGTAGCAATGTGTCGGTTCGTCTAGTCTCTCAATAGTAATTCGAGGAGCTTCATTGTCCCATCTAACTCTGAGCATAGATGACATGGTAGCCAATGCATCTGCCAATTGATTCTCTTCTCGTGGAATGTGTTCAAAAGTGATTTCTTCGAAGTACATAATTAATGACAATACATGCTCTCGATAAGGAATGAGATTTTGATGCTTTGTATCCAATTATCCCTAAATGTGACTGATCACTAGGGCCGAGTCCCCATATACATTTAGGAATTTGATTCTCATATCGATGGCAGCTTTGATACCCAGGATGCATACTTCGTATTCTGCCATGTTATTGGTACAATCAAAACATAATATGGCGGTGAAGGGTGTATGGCAGCCCTTGGGAAAGACAATTACAACACCAATTCCATTATCAAGCGCGTTGGAAGCTCCATCAAAGACCATAGTCAATCGGGATCCTGGTCCAGGTCCTTCATATGGTCCAGGTTCATTGTAATCAGTAACTAGCATGATATTCTCATCTGGAAACTCAAAGTTCATAGACTGATAGTCATCTACCGCTTGATGAGCCAAATGATCTACCAGTACACTTCCTTTGATTGCCTTCTGAGTAGTGTATTGAATGTCATATTTTGTCAAGACCATTTTCCATGTTGCTATTTGTGATCGGTGGATCTGGAACTGACTGTTTAACGCTGGTTTCGCGAAATGTCGCGGAAGCAAGAGTCGCCACCGTCTTTTATTTTCTCCAAATGGAAAGGACAAAAGCACAGAAAAATTCCTTAAAGAGATTGCTCTCGGTTCGGGAGGTAGATTATAGAAAGGGAAGGTGTTAGCACCCTTTCTATCCATGGTTATCCATGGGCTCTTAGATACTTGCTCATTTGTGTTTTCAAAATGGTTTGTTTGTTTTTCAATGTGGGTTTTAAAAAAAGTTTCTTTGAAAATTCCAGTTCGACTCTTGTATCGGTCCTCAAGAGTGTTTGAAAAATTGCTTTCGAAAGCTTTTTTGAAAAGGTATTGGTGTGAAAAGTATTTTTGATTTTTGTTTTGAAATTAGAGCAAGTATCTAGAGTCGTCTACCTACCCTAAGGAATTCGTCTGTGTAAGAGTCCTTAAGGTAGTGCCATCCCACCATTGAGAGGTAGGTAGCACCACCGTTGGAGGTGTTCGGGTCAATTCGAGTTTTGGGACAGTGAGGTCACCGAGCAGAGGTAAGATACCTTAGGAGCTACCCTTATGCCATTGATCTTTTATTCCGAGGCAACTATTCCGAGGCAACTTATTTTGAGGCAACCAGATCAATGGGACATAAGGACTCACTAAGACGTCCTATAGTCGGCGACCACGTTTCGAGGGACAAGGCAACAGTGTGATCACCGGAGTAATAGGAAGATACCTTAGAAGCTACCCTCATGCCAGGTTCTCGGATCATGAGGACTTACTAAAACATCCTCTACTCGACGATCACCTTTCGAGGCAAGGCAAACAGTGAGGCGTACCCTAGGGGTGGTGTGTGATTTGTGTGTCAGATTCATTTATTTTTGTCTTGTCATGTCATGGGTGATCTACGCATTTGTTTTTATTTTTGTCATTCATTCTTGCATGCATTTATTAACAGTTAAAAATTGCGAGAAATTAAAAGTTCCTAAACTATTACAAGGGCGCGGGTCCACATCGCCAAATTAAATCCAGGACCCGATTTGACATAAAATAAGGAAATAAAGTGCGAGAAATATAAAATGTCCGAGTTTACAAGGCTTTGGGAGAATTACATTAATATTATAAGAAATAAAATAAAATGCGCGAATTGGAATTACATCGAAAGCGAGGGCGTTGGACCCTTTTTAATGAAATTAACTTATTATTTACAAATTAATTAAATTAAAAGAAAAAGAAATTATTTTTTTGATTTTTTTGTATTTATGAATTTTTAATGAGAATTAAATGAAGTTAAAATATTAATTAACCCTAATTCTAGTTTTTTTATTTATTAAGAAAAAATATTAAAGTTAAACCTAAATTAACCTAATTAATTAAAGCAATTTGATTTATAAAAATAATAGTAAATAATTAATTATTAGAGATGATAAAATAAAATAAAGAGTAATTAAAATAATTAAAACCTAATTCTACAAGTTTTTAAGTTATTTAAGAAAAGATTTTAAAGTTAACCCTAGAATAAAACTAATTAATTGGTGAGATTTTATTTACAAAAAGATAATATTTAAATAAAACATATTTTAACTTTTTCCTTTTTCTAATTTTTGTATTATTATTTTTTTATATTTTATGAAAATAAGTTAATTTAAAGGAATTAATTAAAAAGAATAATTGAAACAAACAAAATAAAGAAAAGAAAAGAAATACAATACCTTGGGGGGTTCTGTCCCCAATTGGAGGTAAAGCCCTAGCAATTCTGGCCCATTAAGCCTTGGCCCTATTGACCTTTTTTGCTAGCGTGTAGGTGCGTTGACTGCAGCATATCATAGGCCTCAGATCTTGGCCCTTGGATGGAGATTGTGGGACGTGTGGCACGTTTGAGTGGGGAGCATATGGTGGACGCTTTGGACTGAAACTGCATGAGAATACAATTAGAAGAAAAATATAAGGAAAGGGAGGGGGACCTGGGATCGAACCCAGGTCCTGGAGATTACCAATATGCTTGCTTGCCACTGAGCTACCAACGCGCTTTCGAGTATATAATAGGAAACAAATAATATAACATAAAACAAACGTTAGTGGGACTTCCGCGCGCGAATTTCAAATCAACCAATCGCAGCTTGCCACAGGGTCTTCTTCTTCATTGTTTGATTTTTTCCTGAAACATAAAAAGGTTAACGGGGGTTTTAAACCCCCCCCCCCCCCCCCAAAACATACAGTTTTCTAAAATAGCGAATAGGCCATGGTATCACATAAATTAGGCGCGAGGGGTGTGTTGTATTCGTCCAAGCTCCCTGATTTCAACCATGGTATTAAGGAGTCTCAATTTTACAGTATGTGAAAGTTCCCAAATTGAAACTTGAAGAACCCTAACTGGCTTTAATGGTGAAATCGCGTAGGGGCAATGAAAACTTAATTAAACAACACAGTTAGCTTCAGAATGATGAGAGTAACACAAAACAAGTATTAGAATTCAAAATCATGACATGAATGATGAGATACGATTTATGCAAAAAAGTGAAAAAGTTTGAGTTCCATTCACCAATTATGGGCGTTAGGGATGTGGAAAACTATCCAGACACGTTTCTTGATGTCTCAGGAAGGTGATGAGATAATTATTTTGGCTTGAATCGCATTGGAAGACAGTTTTCAGTTTTGGAATTTCTTGTCAAAAACTCAAACTTGGTTATGGATGTATGGCGCAGCTGGGAGGTTCTGATCACTAGGGTTAGCATGTATATATATGTATGAGTGATTAGGGTTGAGAAATTGATCCAAAGAACCTTTGTATTGATGAAGAGATATTTGATTTTTATGGCATATATTTTCCAATCTTTTTCATGCAAATTTGCTTCAAATCATGTCCAATTACCAAGATTCTTTCCAAATCTGATCATGCACGAAATATTGAGTGTATTCCATGCATAAAAAGATTTAAAAACTTAGGTTTAGTATTTTCCACCTATTTATTTTAATTAAATGAATTATTAGCATTTAAAAATTCAAATAAATAAATAAAAATGATGAAAAACTTCCCTTTGGGCCAAATGGTCGTGCACATGCCTTGGATAATGATTTTTGGAAGAAAAAGAGGCCCATTAGCATTTTTAAGACATTTGAAGCAAAGTTGACTTTTCAAAATATCCAAACATTTCCCAACTTCCACAAGGCATAACTTCCTCAATTTTTAAGCTTTGCTCATGTTCTTAGACATTTTGGAAAGGTATTGAAGTCCTTTAACCAATTTCTTTGGTCCCATGTCATTTTGGTTTACCAATCTCAAGTTATGGCCTTTGACTTAAAGTCCCTTTTTGTTGACTTTTGAAAATGACCTATAATGTCGAAATTGATAACTTTTTGTGAGAGCATTTCTTGGACTTGAAGTGTGAAGAGGAGTTGTAGGAAATGTCTTTATCTTCAAAATGAGCTTTGGATGGGATTTTTCTGATAATCCATGTGGAAGTTATGCCCTGGTCAAGTTACAGTTGACTTTTTCAACTGTCCAAATATGGAAACTTTTGCATCTTGAGACTTTTTAAGCCAAGCTTTGAGAATCATGATTAAGCATTGATCAAATGATGTTTGTGGCTTCAAAATGATATGTTGACCAAAAATTTGAACTTTTGACTGTCAAATGACCATTTTGCCCCTGTAGTTGACTGTAGTGCAATTAGGGTTTTTGACTGTGCAATTTTGTGCTGTAAGTCTTGAAACTTGGAATGAGGATGCTTGACCATGTTTATAGGCATGTGGGACTTGATTGGGCCCTTGGAAACTTCATTTACTTTGTCAGAATCAAAACCCTAATTCTTGACTGTTATGAGGCCCTTGAACTATGCAACCCTTGGGGAGATTTTGAAGCTTTGACTTGGAAAATCTTGAAGAATATGGGAGGGAAAATTTTGGGGTACAACAGTTACCCCTGTTCAATCTTCTTAGACCTGAGGATGCAGATTGGCTGACGTGCCTTTTGTAATCCGAAGGTGGAAGATGATTGAACACTAGAGTGCCCAGAAATTTGCGCTCACATAGTAGCAGTGTGATGGCGGAATGGGCTTATAGATGCCATTTGGAGATTGATGGATAGGATGATGGGCTTATAGATGCCATGCTAAGAGATGATGGATAGGTGGATGGGCTTATAGATGCCATCTGGGCGTCGATCGCGTAAGAGATTCCTTAGCGAGAACTTGCGTATCTGCAAAAGAAAAAATGATTACCTGACCCGTTGCAGGAGCTGGTCTTCAAATTTCTTTGTATAGATGTGTCCTGACTGGTTACAGGAGCTGGATCTGGAGCTTCAAAAGGTGATGAATGAACCAGGGATGGTTACTACCTCAACCAGAACGGTGAGAGAACCACAGGCGACTTCAACCTCAACAGTATCATTGAGAGAATCTTGGATGACTTCTACTTCAACAGTAACGCTGAGAGAAACTTGGGGTGATTACTACCTCCGCAGTAACAGGGAGAGAACCACAGGCGACTTCAACCTCAACAGTAATCATTGAGAGAATCTTGGACGACTTCAACCTCAACAGTAATCATTGAGAGAATCTTGGGCGACTTCAACCTCAACAGTAATCATTGAGAGAATCTTGGGCGACTTCAACCTCAACAGTAATCATTGAGAGAATCTTGGGCGACTTCAACCTCAACAGTAATCATTGAGAGAATCTTGGGCGACTTCAACCTCAACAGTAATCATTGAGAGAATCTTGGGCGACTTCAACCTCAACATTAATCATTGAGAGAATCTTGGGCGACTTCAACCTCAACAGTAATCATTGAGAGAATCTTGGGCGACTTCAACCTCAACAGCAATCATTGAGAGAATCTTAGATATCTTCTACTGAGTCTTTATCAGGAAAATCTGTTAGGGGTCGATTTAGTTGGACTAGAGAAGGCCTTTGACTGGATAAGAAACAAAAAATCTTAGGGTCGATTAACTGAACCGGTCTAGGTCTTGAAATGTCTTCAACTGGATAAGAAACAGGGAGATCTTAGGGTCGATCTGACTGAACCAGAGAAGGCCTTGGACTGGATAAGAAACAGAAAAATCTTAGGGTCGATTTAACTGAACCGGTCTAGGTCTTGAAATATAGTTGAGAATTTAATTGGATCTTTCCTGAAAGGTAAAGGTCAGTCATATGCAATGCGTGATATGATCAAGCAATGATGCTCTCAACATAAATGAGATTCGTAAGATACGATGCGTATATGCATGCTATAATGTATGGGAATGTGATGTTTATGAATATGTGTTTTTCGTCTAGGAAAGTAAATCCTTGACGGGTGCCGGGAAGTCATATCCTGGGCTGATTTTGAAGTATTGATCTTCGTTTTCGCTGGGGATGATAGTTGCAAGAATACCGGTAGGAGAAGATAACTCCGTTGGGGAATAAACTTGGCGAATGGATTACTCTGCGGGAGAACAGTACTCTAACTGCTGAGAAGCAATACTCTGTGGGGAGAGAGATACTTTGTTGAGCTGTTGATAACAACTTGCTGGGGATACCCTTGTTGTGTTGGAAGTGTTAATAGACTTCGCTGGGGATAATAAGACTTCGTCAAGGACGCTCTTTCTGTGGCTTTTGGCTGAGGATAACCCAGTTATATCCTGGTAGGGAAATAACTCTTTGAATAAAGCCGGGAGACGCGTTCGTGCTCTGCGGGGATAAGCTTCCAGAATCTACTGGGGATAAGCTTACTGTTGGGGAGATGATTCCAACTTTCCTGGGGAACTAGATTGGACTCTCTTGGGGAAGTTTTGAATTGTATCGGGGAAGTGATTCCACTGAATGTTTGATATACCGACGGGGAACAATCTTTAGACCAAGACTGCCGGGAATGCTCGTTAAGAATGTTCGTATATTGCTGGGGAATGTTGAGATCTGCTGGAGGATACCCAACTTCCTTAAGTTTGATAATATAGCTTTGCTTGGGGAGACCGTTGTATGGACTTGCTGACTCACTCTTTGTGGAATTAAGACATCTGGTTATGTTCTTTAGCTGAACCTACCTTGTTACCTTGGAGGACAGAACAATTAGATTGCTTAGACAACTCTTTATTGCCCCTGTTTCTAATGTTACCTGTAATTAATCCTTTGTTTCGTATGCAAATATTCATGAGTTAGCAAATTATTGTCAATGCATATATCACAAATTGAACCTTGGACGTTCTTCGCAAAACAAAACAGAAAAGGAAAAACAATTGGTAATTTTAACTGAAAGGTGTATTTTTGTATTGATTTTGAATTTGCTTGTAAATAGGCGTTTATGTACAAGAGGCTGGCGTCCTAGTAAGAGAACGCCGCCGAACAAAAGAGTTTATACAAATTTTGTACAAGAGAAAATAAAACAGCTGTGTGAAATGAATGATCCCACTGGGTTTCAACTCTGCTATTGCCTTTATATCTCCGAGCGTCTCATCACTTGATGACCTCGGTTGAAGATGAAGCTGACTGATCGATGCCGTCTGAACTTGATGTAGATACCGGATTCTGGATGCAAAGTGATCCAATGAGACATAGTATTACGCTTTATCCCTAACTTTTGCATGGACCGCCCTTTCGGGTTTTCAGTCCACCGGGATACCCATTTTTGCCCAAGCCGCCTTTTCAGGTTTTCGACTTGCCGGGTGTACAGATTTTTCCATTTCATCCCTTCATTTTGCCCGAACCCTTTTGGTTCGCCGGGAGCCCTAATTTTTGCCTAGGCATGTCAGCCTAGCGGGTCTTTTTTCATGCGTAGTATCTTTTTACTATGTCTGCATTGGCGGGGTGAGGAAGGTCGTCACCATCCATATTGGTTAGAATCATGTCTCCTCCTGAGAACACATGCTTAACCACAAATGGCCCTTCGTACGTAGGGGTCCATTTGCCCCTTGGATCACTCTGAGGAAGGATGATACGCTTGATTACCAGATCCCCAACTTGATATTCTTGTGGTCTGACCTTTTTGTTAAATGCCCTGATCATCCGTTTTTGATACGTCTGACCATGACAGATAGCAGCAAGTCTTTTTTCATCAATAAGGTTTAACTGATCAAGTCGTGTCTGGATCCAATCATCTTCGTTCAGATTTGCATCCTTCATTATCCGGAGAGAGGGTATTTGCACTTCGATCGGTAAGACTGCCTCCATACCATAAACCAAGGAGAAAGGATTTGCCTCGGTTGACGTCTTGGCTGAGGTACGGTACCCATGTAGAGCAAACGGTAACATCTCGTGCCAATCTTTATAAGTCACTGTCATCTTCTGCACGATTTTCTTAATGTTCTTATTTGCTGCTTCTACAGCCCCATTCATCTTCGGTCTGTAAGGAGAAGAGTTGTGGTGCTGTATTTTGAACTGCTCGCAGAGCTCAGTGATCATCTTGTTATTAATATTGGTACCGTTGTCTGTAATAATTCTTTCTGAGACGCCTTATCGACAGATCAGATTATGCCGAATGAACCGTGCCACAACAGTCTTGGTTACCGTAGCGTAGGAAGCTGCTTCGACCCACTTCGTGAAATAGTCAATCGCCACCAGGATGAAGTGATGCCCGTTAGATGCCGTAGGTTTAATCTCACCGATCATGTCTATGCCCCACATTGCAAACGGCCAAGGCGCAGTCAAAACATTCAGAGGAACTGGAGGAACATGCACCTTGTCTGCATATATCTGGCATTTGTGGCATGTCCGAGAATGTTGGTAGCAGTCTGCTTCCATTGTGGACCAGAAATACCCTGCCCGAAGGATTTTCTTTGCCATAGTGTGCCCACTGGAATGTGTTCCGAAGGTCCCTTCATGTAACTCTTCCATGATCCTTTCTGCTTCTGTCTTATCCACACAACGCAGTAAGGTCGAATCATGGTTTTGCTTGTACAGGATGTCGTTGCTAAGGAAGAATTTTGCTGCAAACCTTCTCAGAAACTTTTTATCATTGACAGACGCACCTTCAGGGTATTCCTGAGCTTCCAGATATCTCTTCACCTCATGGTACCAAGGCTTCTCAACTACCAACTCAGTCTCGAGATCACAACAGTATGCCGGTTCGTCCAGTTTCTAGATGATGATCCGGGGAGCCTCATTATCCCATTTGACCTTGAACATAGAAGACATTGTAGCCAACGCGTCCGCCAGCTGATTCTCCTCTCTCGGGAAGTGTTCAAAGGTTATCTTCGTGAAGTGGGGGATCAAGGTCAACACACATTCTCTGTAAGGAATAAGATTCGGATGTTTCGTATCCCACTCTCCTTTGATCTGATTGATCACAAGGGCGGAATCTCCGAAGACACTCAGAAACTTGATCCTTAAGTCGATCGCAGCTTGAAGACCCATGATGCACGCCTCATACTCCGCCATGTTGTTGGTATAGTTGAAACATAGCCGGGCAGTGAGTGGAGTATGAGTGCCTTAAGGGGATATGATTATAGTGCCAATACCGTTACCCAAAGCATTGGAGGCTCCGTCAAAGTGCATAGACCATCGGGATCCTTCCTCGGGTCCTTCATCCGGTCCAGGTACTTCACAATCAGTTACAATCATGATGCTCTCGTCCGGAAACTCGAAGTTCATTGACTGATAGTCGTCTACTGCCTGATGTGCCAAGTGATCTGCCAATACACTTCCTTTGATGGCTTTCTGAGTTGTGTACTGAATATCGTATTCTGTCAAGATCATTTGCCATCTTGCTATTCTCCCGGACAGAGCAGGCTTTTCAAATATGTACTTTATAGGATCCATCTTTGAGATCAACAAGGTAGTGTGAGTCATCATATACTGTCTCAGCCGGCGAGCAGCCCATACCAAAGCGCAGCAAGTTTTCTCGAGCAGTGAGTATCGGGTCTCACAGTCGGTAAACTTTTTGCTAAGGTAATAAATGGCGTGCTCTTTTCGGCCAGACTCGTCATGCTGCCCCGGCACACACCCCATTGAGTTGTCGAGCACTGTCAAGTATAGTATCAGAGGTCTCCCCTCAACCGGTGGCATAAGGATGGGTGGTTCTTGGAGATACTCTTTGATTCTGTCAAAAGCAGCCTGACATTCATCATTCCAACGTACTACCTGATCTTTCTTCAGCAGCTTGAAGATTGGCTCACAAGTAACAGTTAGGTGTGAGATGAATCGAGCAATGTAATTCAGGCGTCCTAAAAAGCCTCTGACCTCTTTCTCTGTCTTAGGAACTGGCATCTCTTGAATAGCTTTAACTTTGGCAGGGTCCACTTGAATACCCTTATCACTTACAACGAAGCCTAGCAACTTCCCAGATCTTACCCCGAAGGTGCACTTGTTCGGGTTCAACCTCAGCTTGTACAGTTTCAACCGGTCAAACAATTTCTGCAGATGATCAAGGTGTTCTTCCTCAGTCTGGGACCTTGCAATCATGTCGTCAACATACACTTCTATCTCATGATGGATCATGTCATGAAATAAAGCAACCATGGCACGTTGGTAGGTTGCCCCAGCGTTCTTCAGTACAAAAGGCATGACCTTGTAGCAGAAGGTGCCCCACTGAGTAACAAAGGTAGTCTTTTCCATGTCTTCGGGTGCCATCTTGATCTGATTGTAACCTGAAAAACCATCCATGAAAGAGAACACCTTATGATGAGCTATATTATCAATAAGGACATCAATGTGAGGTAGAGGGAAGTCATCTTTGGGACTGGCCCTGTTCAGATCCCTGTAGTCAACACACATTCTGACCTTTCCATCCTTCTTTGGTACCGGCACCACATTAGCAACCCACTGAGGGTAAGAAGTCACTACAAGGAACCCAGCATCAAACTGTTTCATAACCTCGGCTTTGATCTTCTCAGACATCTCTGGACGCATACGGCGGACCTTTTTCTTAACCGGAGGGCAGTCTTCCTTAGTAGGCAAGTGATGGACCACAATGTCGGTATCCAACCCGGGCATGTCTTCGTAGGACCAGGCAAAGATCTCCACATAATCATGTAGCATCTGAGTCAACCGTTGCTTCACGCTGAGCTCTAGGTTGGCACCAATCTTAACTTCCTTCCTGTCCGTCTCAGTACCCAGATTTATTGTCTCCACTGGCTCTTCGTGTGGTTGAATTGCCCTCTCTTCCTGGAGCAACAGTCTTGCAAGCTCGCCAGGCACTTCGCAATCATCTTCACCTTCGTCTTCGGCTAAGTTGATCGGATTTTCAAAGTCATAACTGGCAGTAGCAGAGTCGTTACCAGTGAGATCCAGAGTGGATTGAAACCTGTATGAGTGAGTGTGTGTAAATACAGCTGTTTTGAAATATATAAAGGAAGGAAAGAAAGAAAAGGAGCATAAGATTTGAAATGCGAGAAAACGTCCAAGATTTTTATTCATGATATATGAAATGACAATTTAGATGCCCTCACAAATGAAACCACGGTGCCTCGGGTAAGACACCGGGCCATAGAGTTTTAATTGTTTATTACAAATAACAAAACAAAGAAGTTTATTACTGCGTAACAAAAGTAACAGGAGTATGGTCTTTGGCAATCCAATTGGTCAATCCGCCATCAGTTGTCGGGTAGATCCAGCTATTGAACTCAGCTTCTTCCACTTCATTATCCTCCCCAACAGCATTCACTCCTGGATTGGTAATGAGCACATGAGGTCTTCTGGTCTTTGCCTTCCGCATAGCTCTTTGTCCCTCTGCAGTAAAACCCAGTCCAAATTTGTCAGTTTTCTGTTTAAAGTCGGGAAGCCTGCCCCAGTTAGCACATTCACCTTTCTGAATCACAGCCCGGGCATCCTTTAGGGAAGCCATCTTCAAAGGAACATCCTCTTCGACCCCTGTTTCTGCTGCTGCTGAAATTGGAAGTACCTCTTCGAAATGCTGAAAGGGGGTTTCAATAAACTCCCCGTCCATCTCAATATATCTGAAGGAATTCAAATGGCTCACCATATACTCCTCCTCTCCCTGCACAGTGACAATCTTCCCTCTGACAGTGTATTTTAGCTTCTGGTGCAAGGTAGAGGTCACTGCCCCAGCTTTGTGGATCCAAGGTTGACCCAGTAGACAAGAATACGATGGACGGATATCCATCACATAGAAAGTAGAGTCGAACACCTGAGAACCCACACGAATAGGAATGTCAACCTCTCCATGAACCATCCTCTTGGAGCCGTCAAAGGCTCTGACGATAATATTGCTAGGTTTCAGCTCCAGGCTTTCACAATCCAAACGGTCCAAGGCTTTCTTGGGTAGCACATTTAGGGAAGAACCAGTGTCCACCAACACGTGTGCCAGAGTAGTGCCCCTGCATTCGATAGAGACATGCAGGGCGTCATTGTGGTCCCTTCCCTTGGCAGTAAGGTCAGCATCTGAGAAACCCAAACCGTTGTCCGCTGTCAGATTTGCTACGCAATCAGTGAACTGAACTGCAGATGTTTCCTGTGGCACATGGGCCGTCTTGAGGAACGAGATCAAGGCCTTAGCATGGGCCTCTGAACACAGTAGTAAGGAGAGCATGGAGATTTTGGAGGGCGTATGCCCCAGTTGCTCGACGACATTAAAGTCACTCTTCTTGATTATTTTTAGGATTTCCTCCATTTCTTGTTGGGAGGCTTCAGCATTTACAGGTCTTGGTGCCTCCATCCGGGCAGGCTCATCTTCAATTCCTTTGCCCCGAGCATTAGATGACTCGGCAGCAGGGGAAACAACTTGATCAGAAACAGGGACAGGTACATTTGTAGGTGTTATAGTAAGGGGTCTTCGCATAGCTGGCGGTGCAATGTCAGGCGAGAAGAGCCTGCCACTGCGGGTAACTTTTGCTGGACCAGTCATGTTGCTGATACTGGTGCCAGTGTTGAACTCTTGCTTGATTCCATTCACATACATATCTGCCCCATAGTGCCAGGGGATAGCCTTGTCAGATTCGTAGGGGAGAGGCCCCGGAACAGTAATAACAACAGGTGCGACAGTCATGATTTGAACAGGCTTCCTTGGGAGAGCCTTGATTGGATTATTGAAGATTGTGACCACAGAAACTTCTTCTACCGGAACCAACTGAACAACAGACTTCTTAAACAGAATCTCCTTGTTGTCCATTAGGCTTTGGATGCCCAACTTCAGCAAAGGACAACCAGATAGGGAAACGGCACAAAACAGGCAACCTTCACTGCAACCCGGAAATAAACCGGCCAGTAGTAGGTTCCTCTTGACAGTCTTCAAAGGAGTAGCTACATCATCCACAGAAACAGCGTATACATCTTCATCAACCGCATTTACTCCATGCTGGGGCATAGGAGCAGTTACCACATTCGGCCTCTCAGGCGCTTCAAACTGTATCTCTTTTGCATCGATAAGGTCTTGCACCTTATTCCTTAATGCCCAACAGTCATCAGTGGAATGCCCCGGGCTATCGGAGTGATAAGCACAGCGGGCATTTGGATTGTATTTGGGGGAGGCAGTGTTCACAACTTTAGGGGCCTCTCTGACAGTCACTAGGTTGGTGGACAGTGTGATCGGTGGATCTGGAACTGACTGTTTAACGCTGGTTCGCGAAATGTCGCGGAAGCAAGAGTCTCCACCGTCTTTTATTTTCTCCAAATGGAAAGGACAAAAGCACAGAAAAATTCCTTAAAGAGATTGCTCTCGGTTCGGGAGGTAGGTTATAGAAAGGGAAGGTGTTAGCACCCTTTCTATCCATGGTTATCCATGGGCTCTTAGATACTTGCTCATTTGTGTTTTCAAAAATGGTTTGTTTGCTTTTCAATGTGGGTTTTAAAAAGTTTCTTTGAACATTTCAGATCGACTCTTGTGTCAGAGTGTTTGAAAAAATTGCTTTGAAAGCTTTTGAAAATGTGTTGGTGTGAAAAGATGTTTTGATTTGTTTGAAATTAGAGCAAGTATCCTTGAGAACCTACCTACCCTAAGGAATTCGTCTGTGTAAATGTCCTTTAAAGTAGTGCCCTCCCACCATTGAGAAGTAGGTAGCACCACCGTTGGAGGTGTTAGGGTCAATTCGAGTTTAGGGACGTGGTGATCACCAGAGCAATGGGAAGACACCTTAGAAGCTACCCTCATGCCAGGTTCCCGGATCATGAGGACTTACTAAGACGTCCTCTACTCGACGACCACCTTTCGAAAGGCAACAGTGAGGCGTACCCTAGGGGTGGTGTGTGCGCATTGTGTGTCGTGTTTCAGTTATTTGTCTTGTTCATGTTTGTTGTGTTCTACGCTTGATTTTAATTAAGACATTCATTCTTGCATGCATATTTAACAGTTATAAAGTTTGCGAAAAAATAAATCTAAGGCTATTACAAATGGCGCGGGTCCACATCGCCAAAATTAAACCGGACCCGATTTGACTGAAAAATAAATAAAGCGAAGTAAAAGTGCGAGAAATTTAAATTACAATGCTTTGGGAGAGATACAAAATTATAATAAATGACATAAGATAAATGCGCAAATTAAATAATTAAAAACAATGGGCGTTGGACCCTTTTGCAAAATATTTAAAGTTAATGAGAATTAAAATTAAAAATTAAATGTTTTTGGTATTTTTGTATTTTTTAAGATTAAGGAGAAATTAATTAAAAAGGAAGCGTCAAACCCTAATTCTAACATTTTTTAAGTTTATTGTGAAAATATTGAATTTTTGACCTAATTTAAACCTAAATTATATTTATGTACAATGTAATTATGAAAATAAATAAATAATAATATTATGATAAAAAAGGAAAAAATTAAAAGGAGTGGAAATTATTAATTAACCTAATTCTAATTATTTTTTATTTAATGCGAAAAGAATTAAAATTGCAAACATCCTAATTAAAACTAAATTCATTATGTATTAATTTATTTACAAGAAAATAATTATAAAAAATATTTATTCCTTTTTTTTGGTCTTTTCTGATTTTTAATTAAGTTTTTTGTATTTTGTTAAAAAATAATTAATGAATTAAAACAACAAAACAATAAAATATAATTAAAAAGATATAAGAAGAATAAGTAAAATTAGCAAACCAGGGTGGGGTGTAATCCCCAATTCAGGAGGTACAGGCCTGGCAATCTGGCCCAATAAGCATGCCATTTGTTTGACTTTTTTGGCTTGTGTATCATGCGTTGACTAGTGTTTATTGTGTTCCTTGATCCTACACCTTTGATCTGAATGGGATGGACGCGTGGACGCTTGAGATGGTGAGCGTATGGTATACTGGGACGTTAGCGCTGCATATGATTAATTATGGAAAAATAATATTGAGCATGTGAAAGACCTGGGGTTCGAACCCAGGTCAAGTGGATCACAAACGCTTGCATCAACCACCTGCGCCAATTGACATCTTTGATATATAAGTAATCAACAAATATTATAAGGACAAAACAAAGCATTAGTGGATTAGCGCGCGAGAATTTGAATGTGCCTATCACGTCTTGACACGGAGTCGTCTTCCTTATTTTTCCCTGAAACATAAACGTATGGCCACGGTTTTCTGGGCGTGGCAGAAGGGGTGATTTAAGAAAATAGCGAATAGCTCCATTCTCAACATAAATTAGGCGCGATAGTTGGGATTTCTTCGTCTCTAGACGCTGAGTCCAACCATGGTATTCATGAGTCCTAATTTTTCCTCTATGCAAAAGCCCTAATTCAGAAAACCTGCAACCCTAAATTTTAACAATGGCAAAATCGCCTACAACGCATAATAATCAAATTAAAGTTATGGGTTAGCTTTGAAATCATGTCAGGAATAAGAATTAATCAATGAAATGTCATGAAAGTGCATAGAATATAGAATACGATTTTGGAATTTTCATGGAATTTCTTGAGTTCTGTACACTGGTTCCTTGCCTTTTGATGAGAGTTATCAATTGGAATACGTTCAAGAGATCACCAGGAAGCTATTGAACCAAGTTTTAGGGCTTGAATCGTCCTCTAGGATGCTTTTCAGTTTTGAACTTTTAGGGAAAATTTTCAATGTGCACAGCTTTTTTGGGCGCAGCTTGGGGTGTAAAGGCATTAGGTTTTGCATTCCTGATCATATAGTGAAGGCATTAGGTCAACAACATTGCACAAAATCCATGGCATTGATAGTTTTCAATATTTGATTTTGTAAAATCTTTTCATATCTTTTATCATGTGCAATCTTGTGTCAATTAGTTCAAATCAAACCAAAACTTTCCATAATCAAATAAGCACGAAATATTGAGAGTAGAATATGCACAAAAAGATTTTTTTAGGTCAAACTTATATTTTCTACATATTTAAATGATTTAAGTGAATTAATATTAATATAAATTCAAATAAATAATTAAAAATTGAGAAAATACTTCCCCTTGGGCTTAATGGTCGTGCATATGCTTGGCATGAAGAAACTTGGAAGAAAAATGGGCCCATTTGCATTTTTGGATCATTTGCATCAATGTTGACTTTTCAAAATTCCCAAAAATTTCCCAACTTCCACAAGGCATAACTTGCTCAATTTTTAAGATTTTCACATGTTCTTGGACATTTTGGAAAGGTCTTTGAGTCCTTTAACCAATGCCTTTGGTCCCATGTCATTTGGATTTATCAATCTCAAGTTATGGCCTTTGACTTAAAGTCCCTTTTTGTTGACTTTTGAAAATGACCTATAATGTTGAAATTGATAACTTTTTGTGAGAGCATTTCTTGGACTTGAAATATGAAGATGAATTGTAGGAAATGTCTTTCTCTTAAAAATGAGCTTTGGATGGAATTTTTCTGATAATCCATGTGAAAGTTATGCCCTGGTCAATTTCAGTTGACTTTTTCAACTGTCCAAATATAGTAACTTTTGCATCTTTGATGATTTCTGAGCCAAACTTTGAGAATCATGATCAAGCATTGATCAAATGATGTTTGTGGCTTCAAAATGATATATTGACCAAAAATTTGAACTTTTGACTGTCAAATGACCATTTTGCCCCTACAGTTGACTGTAGTGCAATTTAGGGTTTTGACTGTGCAATTTTGAGCTGAATGCCTTGAAATTTGATATGAGGATGCTTGACCATCTTTGTAGGCATATGAGACTTGATTGGGCCTTTGAAATCTTCATTTTCTTGATCAGGACTCAAACCCTAGTTTTGACTGTATAGGAAGCTGTTGAGCTGCACAACCCTTGGGGAATTTTGTGACCTTGACTTGACAAATCTTTGATGAATATGGGAGGGCAAATTTTGGGGTACAACAGTTGCCCCTGTTCAATCTTCTTAGACCTGAGGATGCAGATTGGCTGATGTGCCTTTCGTAATCCGAGGGTAGAAGATGATTGGACACTAAAGTGCCCAGAAATTTGCGCTCACATAGTGGCGGTGACGGTAGAATGGGCTTATAGATGCCATTTGGAGATTGCTGGATAGGATGATGGGCTTATAGATGCCATCTGGATGTTGATTGCGTAGGAGATTCCTTAGCGAGAACCTGCATACCTGCAAAACAGAAAATGAGTACCTGACACGTCGCAGGAGTTGATTTTAGACGCTTGGTATAGATATGTCCTGACTGGTTACAGGAGCTGAGTCTGGAGCTTCAAACGCTGATGAATGAACCAGGGATGGTTACTGCCTTAGCATGAATGGTAAGAGAACCTTGGGTGACTTTAATCTCAACAACGCTCGTTGAGAAAAATCTTGATGGGAATTATTATCTTCGCAGTATTGGGCAGAGAACCATAGGCTATTATAATCTGAAAGGAATGATCACCTCACACTCATCGTCGGAGAGGGAAACATCTGAAAAAGTGATTACTACCTCACACACCGCTGGAGAGGGAACCATAGGGAGAATATCACCTCACACTCATCGTCGGAGAGGGAAACATCTAAAAAAGGGATTACTACCTCACACACCGCTGGAGAGGGAACCATAGGGAGAATATCACCTCACACTCATCGTCGGAGAGGGAAACATCTTAAAAAGGACTTCTGGAAGCAGTATCAGAATGTCACCATATCTGGTTTACATCTGAAACTATATCTGGAAGGAAATCTGGAAGCAGTATCAGAACGTCACCATCGTTGGGTTTACATCTGAAACTATATCTAGAAGGAAATCTGGAAGCAGTATCAGAACGTCACCATCGCTGGGTTTACATCTGAAACTATATCTAGAAGGAAATCTGGAAGCAGTATCAGAACGTCACCATCGCTGGGTTTACATCTGAAACTATATCTAGAAGGAAATCTGGAAGCAGTATCAGAACGTCACCATCGCTGGGTTTACATCTGAAACTATATCGAGAAGGAAATCTGGAAGCAGTATCAGAACGTCACCATCGCTGGGTTTACATCTGAAACTATATCTAGAAGGAAATCTGGAAGCAGTATCAGAACGTCACCATCGCTGGGTTTACATCTGAAACTATATCTAGAAGGAAATCTGGAAGCAGTATCAGAACGTCACCATCGCTGGGTTTACATCTGAAACCATATCAAGAAGGAATTGCGATAGTTGATAGTAGTCACTTTTGTATTGATCTTTTTCCTGAAAAGGCAAAACATAATTTGTATGCAAAATCATGATGCATGAACTGTATGTTTTCAAAATTAAGGAGATTCATGTAGCATGGTGCATATGCATGACGATGATGTATGTGACGTTTTATGAATGTATGTTTGTCTAAGAAACTAAATCCTTGACGGGTGCCGGGAAGTCGTATCCTGGGCTGATGTTGAAGAATAGTTGCAAGAATTCCAATAGACGAAGATAACTCCGTTGGGGAATAAACTTGGCGAATGGAGGATTCTGCGGGGAGAAAAAGATATTCTAGCGACCATGCTGGGAAGAAATACTCTGTGGGGGTAGAGATGCTTTTGCTGATTTGTTGAGGATGACTCGCTGAGGATACCTTGCTGTATTGGAAGTATGAATGGACTTCGCTGGGGATAAGAAGATTCTGTCGACGACGCCTTTTTTCGTGGCTTTTGGCTGAGGATAACCCAGTTATATCCTGTTAAGGAAATAACTCTTTTAATAAAGCCGGGAGACGCGTTCGTGCTCTGCGAGGGGATACGCTTACTGCTTGGGGATATGTGGATTCCAACTTTCCTTGGGAAACTGGATTGGACTCTTTTGGGGAGGTATTGAACTGTATTGGTTACGTTCTTCAACAGGACCTACCCTGATACCTTGGAGGATAGAACAATCAGACTGCTCAGACCAACCTTTATTGCCCCTGTTTCTTGTGGGGTGCTGATAGTTGTTGGCGGACAAACCTTCTTCTGGTAGACAGATGACAAGAAGACGGGACATAGTCGTGCGCTTTAATCCCTAACTTTTGCCTGGACCGCCCTTTCGGGTTTTCAGTCCACCGGGATACCCATTTTTGCCCAAGCCGCCTTTTCAGGTTTTCGACTTGCCGGGTGTACAGATTTTTTTCATTTCATCCCTTCATTTTGCCCGAACCCTTTTGGTTCGTCGGGAAGCCCTTATTTTTGCCTAGGTGTGTCAACCTAGCGGGTCTTTGACTCTGCGTAGTATCTTTTCGACTATGTCCATGTTTTTAGAATGCAGGGGGGTGCCCCTGGCTGTTTATGTTACCATGTTAACAGAAGATGTTTAATCAGGCAAGATTCATTGTCGGAATGCCCCGAGTGATTCAGGCAGAGATTTGCCCCAGGCTTTTTGGCCTTTTGAGAGATTCTCCGAATCTTGACTGGATTGCCCCAGATGATGGACCATGGTCATGTCGTGCCCCTTGATCGGAGATACTCTTGTTCATTAGACTTTCATTGTGTGAATTTCCCTGCTGTTCAAACAAAAAGTCATATGCAAACAAAGTTATGTTAAAAATGCAAAGCCTATGTCTGTCTTGAAGATTTTGAAAATGCATTTTTTCATAAAACAAATGATTGTTTGTAAAACGTGATGTCGACTCCGTATTTACCGTAAGCCTTAAGGAGTCAGGATACCTTTCGTAACAGTATGCTTTCGAACTAACCCATGCTTCAGCTAGGACTTTTAAGGGTTATAACGTGGCCTGGTTCACGGTTTAAGAAACAAAGGATAAAGGCTCAAATTTTATTTGTACCCACCCGCTCTTCGTGATGTTCTTCAAACCTAAACTCAGTTGATCGTACGTTAGACCTTGTTTGAGTCTTTGTCCTGATGTTCCAATGATGGTTCAGATATTGATGATTTATTCTGAATAAGCAGTCATTCCTTTTTTGTTGAGGGTTTGTAGTGACCTCCTTCTTGGTTTTGTTATCCCTTTCTTTTTGCCTGAACTGTTTCCTTTTTGGAATTACAGTCAGCGGGATGCCCCAGTTTCATAAGTCCCCTTTGTAGGTTTAGAATTTTTGGGCTTTTCATTTATGAATTTTGATGATGACTGCCTGTCCTTTTGATTGTTCTGAATCATTACTGTCTTTGTTCGTTTCGTAAAGATCTCTTTGGTGCCATTCATCATGCACTTGGATCAACTGAGGGAACTACCCTGCCCCAGGTTATGATTAATGGTTTTGATTTTCGAAAATAAAAACTCCTACTTCTTTGGCTCTGATGGGTTGACGAGGGATTATCATCCTTATAACTCCAGTGTTTAGGGATTGAAGCAATGCCTGTACCTCATCAGCGGGGTTTGTTCAAAAGCATACTGTAATGATCGCGGTATCGTTTTCGTCATCCTCCCTCAAGAGGCTCAGAGTTATTAACCGAGAGTTGACATCAGAAAAAATATGAAAAGAATATAACAAAAATAATTGTATTAATTCCCCAAAACAGACATATGCGATGCATTGATAGAATAAAAGAGTTTGCTATGACATTAATTGTTTGTATAAGCAAAGAAAAATACAACTCAAAAATTCAAATAAACAAAAGGCTTCAATGATTGGGCAACGGAGCAGTGATTATGTTCGGAGTCTCAGACACTTCAAACTGAATCTCTCCAGCGTCGATCATATCTTGAATCTTATTCTTGAGAGGCCAGCAATTGTCTGTAGTATGCCCCGGGCTATCTGAATGATATGAGCACCTGTCATTGGGATGATAGTTGGGAGCAGAAGTGTTCGGATTCCGAAGAGGAGCCCTTAAGGTGATCAGCCCTGTCTTCAACAGTTGTTGCAGTGCTTGATCCAGCGACATGTTGAGTTTGGTATACTGTCGTTTCTCCTTGCGCTGCTGCCCCTGTCCTTGTTGAGCAGGCCCAGGATTGGAGATTTGGATTGCCCCTGCCTCATGACGGCTCTTTTTACCGTGCACGGCATTGGATTCTTTCTTTCCATGATGAGGCTTTTTGTCCGAAGGTGCAGCCTCTTGAATTTTCCCAGACCGGATGCCAGCTTCTATTCGCTCTCCAGTCAAGATAAGATCTGTGAATCCAGCAGACGAATTCCCAATCAGGTGGTTATAAAATGGACCAGACAAGGTCCCCAAGAACATATCCACAAGTTCCCGATCAGTCAGAGGTGGTTGTACCCTTCCAGCAAGATCCCTCCATTTCTGCGCATATTCTTTAAAACCTTCGCTTGCACCTAACGACATACCCTGGAGTTGGGTACGTGTGGGGGCAAGGTCGGCATTGTACTGGTACTGCTTATAGAAAGCAGTTGCCAACTGCTCCCAGTTACGACCTTTGGTCCCATCCAGCTGATAGAACCATTCGAGATGAGTCCCTGAAAGACTCTCCTGGAAGAAGTGGATCCATAAATTCTTGTCCACCGTGTACGGCTGAATTTTCCGAACATAGGACCTCAAATGCAGCTTGGGACAAGACGCCCCGTCATATTTGGAGAAGGATGGTGCTTTGAACTTATGGGGGATGATCACACCGGTTGACAAACCCAGATCTCCGAAATCCAGCCCAGGTACCTGTTGAACCTCCATAGCTTTCATTCTGTCCTCCAGTTGCTTATATCTGTCATCAGCAGGAGGGTACTGCTCTTCATCAAAATCTGTCTCGTTGTCGGAGACCACTGGACTGGGAACCTCTCTCTCATGATGACTGCTTTCCCTCACAGATGGGGTAGTCCTCTCAGTTTCAGCCTGCGGTGTATTCCCAGATCTGCGTCTAGGGCTGAACAAAACAGTCCTCTTCTTCTTCTTGTCCTTCTTCAAGAGCAAAGCCTTCAGATCTTGTTGCCCCTGGGTCAAATTCATGATCAGCTCTTGGAACTGGGCGTTCTGAGCCTGGAGGTCCTTGATAGTCTGCTCGGCTGATGATTCAGGATTCATGACGATCGGCTGAAATAAACAGCGGAGAAGGGTAAGCAACCTGTCAAGGGATACCTGCAATGCAATGAGATGTATGACATGCATGTAATGTTTTCGAGGACCTCGCGGGATAAACAGAGAAATTGTTAGAGTTGAGAACCGGTAACATGATTGAAGGAACTTCATGTTGTTGAGAGTCCTTCTTCAAGGGTCAAAGGCTCACCATATCCAGTGGGTCATAGCCCCTGACAACCTTGGCTAGAGGAAAATAAATCCTCTTTGCCCCTTGCTGGGATAGTTGTTCATCATGACCTGCATCACAAGCCCTTGAGATCCTTTGAAATGGGTTAGGATGTATGCAATGGTATGATGTCATGCTATGCATGGGGTGATGTAGGTAAACCCTGCTATGAGTCCCAATTAAGGACTATAAACAGACCCTGCAAGAAATTCAGTATACTTTGTTATGAGTCCCAATTAAGGACTATAAACAAAACCTGCAAGAAATTTGGTAAACCCTGTCATGAGTCCTAGTTAAGGACTATAAACAACACCTGCAAGAAATTTGGTGAACCCTGTCATGAGTCCCAATTAAGGACTATAAACAAGACCTGCAAGAAACAAGTGTTAGGTAACAAGCACGCAGATAGTCAAGTACGAAGGCACACAAGTCACACAAAAGAGCCCTTAAGGTTTAGGCCAGCATGAGGTATGGGTAGTACCCTCTTTCAGTTCGTTGGTTAAGACCTGTCCTATCAGAAGTAACCGGGTTCTAGAGGATCCCAATATCACTGACTACCCTCAATCGGTCATAACTCCAGCATCGCAATCTTTTCTTGCGGCCAGAACCATCACGAGAGTTTAGCCTCAATGGGCGTAGCATACTGCTACTGTTCTAATGGCCAAGTTGGGTCATTTAAGGTTCTAAGGTTGTTGGTGCTTAATGACTCCTTAGAAGACCCATATTCTCCTCGTTGCGACACAAGGGATATCGGTACAGACTAAGGTGCCACACCAACGTAGCCACTTCTTCACCTGTGTCGGTCTACGCCGGACCTGTGTCGAGAAGAGCCTGCCACTGCGGGTAACTTTTGCTGGACCAGTCATGTTGCTGATACTGGTGCCAGTGTTGAACTCTTGCTTGATTCCATTCACATACATATCTGCCCCATAGTGCCAGGGGATAGCCTTGTCAGATTCGTAGGGGAGAGGCCCCGGAACAGTAATAACAACAGGTGCGACAGTCATGATTTGAACAGGCTTCCTTGGGAGAGCCTTGATTGGATTATTGAAGATTGTGACCACAGAAACTTCTTCTACCGGAACCAACTGAACAACAGACTTCTTAAACAGAATCTCCTTGTTGTCCATTAGGCTTTGGATGCCCAACTTCAGCAAAGGACAACCAGATAGGGAAACGGCACAAAACAGGCAACCTTCACTGCAACCCGGAAATAAACCGGCCAGTAGTAGGTTCCTCTTGACAGTCTTCAAAGGAGTAGCTACATCATCCACAGAAACAGCGTATACATCTTCATCAACCGCATTTACTCCATGCTGGGGCATAGGAGCAGTTACCACATTCGGCCTCTCAGGCGCTTCAAACTGTATCTCTTTTGCATCGATAAGGTCTTGCACCTTATTCCTTAATGCCCAACAGTCATCAGTGGAATGCCCCGGGCTATCGGAGTGATAAGCACAGCGGGCATTTGGATTGTATTTGGGGGAGGCAGTGTTCACAACTTTAGGGGCCTCTCTGACAGTCACTAGGTTGGTGGACAGTGTGATCGGTGGATCTGGAACTGACTGTTTAACGCTGGTTCGCGAAATGTCGCGGAAGCAAGAGTCTCCACCGTCTTTTATTTTCTCCAAATGGAAAGGACAAAAGCACAGAAAAATTCCTTAAAGAGATTGCTCTCGGTTCGGGAGGTAGGTTATAGAAAGGGAAGGTGTTAGCACCCTTTCTATCCATGGTTATCCATGGGCTCTTAGATACTTGCTCATTTGTGTTTTCAAAAATGGTTTGTTTGCTTTTCAATGTGGGTTTTAAAAAGTTTCTTTGAACATTTCAGATCGACTCTTGTGTCAGAGTGTTTGAAAAAATTGCTTTGAAAGCTTTTGAAAATGTGTTGGTGTGAAAAGATGTTTTGATTTGTTTGAAATTAGAGCAAGTATCCTTGAGAACCTACCTACCCTAAGGAATTCGTCTGTGTAAATGTCCTTTAAAGTAGTGCCCTCCCACCATTGAGAAGTAGGTAGCACCACCGTTGGAGGTGTTAGGGTCAATTCGAGTTTAGGGACGTGGTGATCACCAGAGCAATGGGAAGACACCTTAGAAGCTACCCTCATGCCAGGTTCCCGGATCATGAGGACTTACTAAGACGTCCTCTACTCGACGACCACCTTTCGAAAGGCAACAGTGAGGCGTACCCTAGGGGTGGTGTGTGCGCATTGTGTGTCGTGTTTCAGTTATTTGTCTTGTTCATGTTTGTTGTGTTCTACGCTTGATTTTAATTAAGACATTCATTCTTGCATGCATATTTAACAGTTATAAAGTTTGCGAAAAAATAAATCTAAGGCTATTACAAATGGCGCGGGTCCACATCGCCAAAATTAAACCGGACCCGATTTGACTGAAAAATAAATAAAGCGAAGTAAAAGTGCGAGAAATTTAAATTACAATGCTTTGGGAGAGATACAAAATTATAATAAATGACATAAGATAAATGCGCAAATTAAATAATTAAAAACAATGGGCGTTGGACCCTTTTGCAAAATATTTAAAGTTAATGAGAATTAAAATTAAAAATTAAATGTTTTTGGTATTTTTGTATTTTTTAAGATTAAGGAGAAATTAATTAAAAAGGAAGCGCCAAACCCTAATTCTAACATTTTTTAAGTTTATTGTGAAAATATTGAATTTTTGACCTAATTTAAACCTAAATTATATTTATGTACAATGTAATTATGAAAATAAATAAATAATAATATTATGATAAAAAAGGAAAAAATTAAAAGGAGTGGAAATTATTAATTAACCTAATTCTAATTATTTTTTATTTAATGCGAAAAGAATTAAAATTGCAAACATCCTAATTAAAACTAAATTCATTATGTATTAATTTATTTACAAGAAAATAATTATAAAAAATATTTATTCCTTTTTTTTGGTCTTTTCTGATTTTTAATTAAGTTTTTTGTATTTTGTTAAAAAATAATTAATGAATTAAAACAACAAAACAATAAAATATAATTAAAAAGATATAAGAAGAATAAGTAAAATTAGCAAACCAGGGTGGGGTGTAATCCCCAATTCAGGAGGTACAGGCCTGGCAATCTGGCCCAATAAGCATGCCATTTGTTTGACTTTTTTGGCTTGTGTATCATGCGTTGACTAGTGTTTATTGTGTTCCTTGATCCTACGCCTTTGATCTGAATGGGATGGACGCGTGGACGCTTGAGATGGTGAGCGTATGGTATACTGGGACGTTAGCGCTGCATATGATTAATTATGGAAAAATAATATTGAGCATGTGAAAGACCTGGGGTTCGAACCCAGGTCAAGTGGATCACAAACGCTTGCATCAACCACCTGCGCCAATTGACATCTTTGATATATAAGTAATCAACAAATATTATAAGGACAAAACAAAGCATTAGTGGATTAGCGCGCGAGAATTTGAATGTGCCTATCACGTCTTGACACGGAGTCGTCTTCCTTATTTTTCCCTGAAACATAAACGTATGGCCACGGTTTTCTGGGTGTGGCAGAAGGGGTGATTTAAGAAAATAGCGAATAGCTCCATTCTCAACATAAATTAGGCGCGATAGTTGGGATTTCTTCGTCTCTAGACGCTGAGTCCAACCATGGTATTCATGAGTCCTAATTTTTCCTCTATGCAAAAGCCCTAATTCAGAAAACCTGCAACCCTAAATTTTAACAATGGCAAAATCGCCTACAACGCATAATAATCAAATTAAAGTTATGGGTTAGCTTTGAAATCATGTCAGGAATAAGAATTAATCAATGAAATGTCATGAAAGTGCATAGAATATAGAATACGATTTTGGAATTTTCATGGAATTTCTTGAGTTCTGTACACTGGTTCCTTGCCTTTTGATGAGAGTTATCAATTGGAATACGTTCAAGAGATCACCAGGAAGCTATTGAACCAAGTTTTAGGGCTTGAATCGTCCTCTAGGATGCTTTTCAGTTTTGAACTTTTAGGGAAAATTTTCAATGTGCACAGCTTTTTTGGGCGCAGCTTGGGGTGTAAAGGCATTAGGTTTTGCATTCCTGATCATATAGTGAAGGCATTAGGTCAACAACATTGCACAAAATCCATGGCATTGATAGTTTTCAATATTTGATTTTGTAAAATCTTTTCATATCTTTTATCATGTGCAATCTTGTGTCAATTAGTTCAAATCAAACCAAAACTTTCCATAATCAAATAAGCACGAAATATTGAGAGTAGAATATGCACAAAAAGATTTTTTTAGGTCAAACTTATATTTTCTACATATTTAAATGATTTAAGTGAATTAATATTAATATAAATTCAAATAAATAATTAAAAATTGAGAAAATACTTCCCCTTGGGCTTAATGGTCGTGCATAGGCTTGGCATGAAGAAACTTGGAAGAAAAATGGGCCCATTTGCATTTTTGGATCATTTGCATCAATGTTGACTTTTCAAAATTCCCAAAAATTTCCCAACTTCCACAAGGCATAACTTGCTCAATATTTAAGCTTTTCACATGTTCTTGGACATTTTGGAAAGGTCTTTGAGTCCTTTAACCAATGCCTTTGGTCCCATGTCATTTGGATTTATCAATCTCAAGTTATGGCCTTTGACTTAAAGTCCCTTTTTGTTGACTTTTGAAAATGACCTATAATGTTGAAATTGATAACTTTTTGTGAGAGCATTTCTTGGACTTGAAATATGAAGATGAATTGTAGGAAATGTCTTTCTCTTCAAAATGAGCTTTGGATGGAATTTTTCTGATAATCCATGTGAAAGTTATGCCCTGGTCAATTTCAGTTGACTTTTTCAGCTGTCCAAATATAGTAACTTTTGCATCTTTGATGATTTCTGAGCCAAACTTTGAGAATCATGATCAAGCATTGATCAAATGATGTTTGTGGCTTCAAAATTATATATTGACCAAAAATTTGAACTTTTGACTGTCAAATGACCATTTTGCCCCTACAGTTGACTGTAGTGCAATTTAGGGTTTTGACTGTGCAATTTTGAGCTGAATGCCTTGAAATTTGATATGAGGATGCTTGACCATCTTTGTAGGCATATGAGACTTGATTGGGCCTTTGAAATCTTCATTTTCTTGATCAGGACTCAAACCCTAGTTTTGACTGTATAGGAAGCTGTTGAGCTGCACAACCCTTGGGGAATTTTGTGACCTTGACTTGACAAATCTTTGATGAATATGGGAGGGCAAATTTTGGGGTACAACAGACAGCAACTGCGGCAAGATCTGGGATAGAGTCATGCTCAAACGGGTGAACTCCCTTCTAGGTCTTTCAGCCCTTTGAGGATTGTTTTTCCGAGGAGCGGAAGCAGGCTTAGCAATCATCACCGCGTTGACAGATTGGCGGCGGTCAGGTTTCTCTTGTCGTCTGGAGCCATATACAGCACTGGCCTCCTTCTTGAAGGGTTTCTTCTCAGAACTTGTAGATGCCCCTTTCTGAATCTTACCAGACTTCAACCCAGCCTCAATTCTCTCTCCGGTCAGAATAAGATCAGTAAACCCTGCAGATGAGTTACCGATAAGATGGTTGAAAAATGGCCCAGATAGGGTCCCCAAGAACATGTCTACCAACTCCCGGTCAGTCAACGGAGGTTGCACCCTGCCAGCCAGATCCCTCCACTTCTGAGCGTACTCTTTAAAACCTTCGCTTGAACCTAGCGACATACCCTGGAGTTGGGTACGTGTAGGGGCAAGGTCGGCATTATATTGATACTGCTTATAGAAAGCAGTAGCCAACTCCTCCCAGTTACGAACCTTGGTCCCATCCAGCTGATAGAACCATTCGAGATGAGTCCCTGAAAGACTCTCCTAGAAGAAGTGGATCCACAAGTTTTTGTCCACTGAGTACGGTTGAATCTTCTGCACGTAGGATCTGAGATGTAGCTTGGGACAAGACGCCCCGTCATACTTGGTAAAGGATGGTGCTTTGAACTTACGAGGAATGATCACACCGGTAGACAAACCCAAATCTCCGAAATCCAGCCCAGGCACTTGTTGGATCTCCATAGCATTCAGCCTGTCCTCCAACTGCTTGTATCTGTCTTCTGCAGGAGGATACTGTTCCTCATCAAAATCAGTCTCGTTGTCGGAGACTACCGGACTAGGACCTTTTTCCCCTTGGGGAGTACCCTTGCCTATAGAAGAACCAGCCTCTTCATTCTACAGAGTGTTGCCAAACCTTCGGCCCGTGTTGAAAAGAACAGTTCTCCCCTTCTTCTTCTTCTCCTTCTTCAGGAGCAGAGCCTTCAATTCTTCTTGACCCTGAGCCAAACCCATGATTAGTTCCTGAAATTGCGCATTCTGCGCCTGAAGAGCCTTGATGGACATCTCAGTTGATGATGAGTCAGGATTCATGATGCTGAAATAAACAGGGAAGAACGGTAAGCAACCTGAAAAGAAGAAAACCTGCTATGCACATGATGAATGGAATGCGTATGATTTATGTTTTCAAAGACAATCGGGAATCAACTTTGTAAACAAAAAGGAACACACTTCATTAGATTCAACTTTGAAACTTAAATAATTCAACAGGTTGCCCTTAGGCGTTACATAGAAGGAAATACTGAAAAGGGAAATAAAACTGTAAAAGAACATCCAGAGCTCCTCATTGATCCCATGGTCTCCTCTTCTCAGTACGGATGTAAGCATTCAAAACTCGCTCATTCTCCAACTGCTTTGTCAGCTTCTGGATCTTCAATTCCTGCTCGTTGAACTTTTCCCGGTAAGAATCCCGTTCTTCTCGCAGTTGCGACCAAGACCTCTTTAATGTCTCATAATCAGTAGGTATCTGAGGAGGGAGGACAGTTGGAGGAACCCCATCCTTGTCAGGACACTCAAGAATGACGGGTCTGACAGCTTCGTATGGCATACCTAACTTCTGAGCACGGATGCGAACCCATTTGTAGTAGGCTTCCATAGGTAAAGAAGTCTTTGGCCCCAACTCTTGTGGGTCAGCTTTATGAACTTTGTCCCAAGCCTTGATGAACCTACGACGCAGCTCGTCACTATCCACTTGAAACTCAAAACTGATGTGAGGCACCAACATTTCATGAGGCCCTGCTCTTCTGGATCTTCCAAACTGACGGAGAGCTAGGCATGGATTGTAAGAGATCCCTCCTTGGGTACCAATCAGAGGGACATTAGGGTATTCCCCGCATCGATCAATAATAGCTATCTCATCCAAACCTTTGCAAGTCCAAATGATGTCTTTATCGGTGAGAGACATTAACCTATGAGCCCAACCTCTTCCTTCTTGGTTCTTCAGTACAAACTTAGGGAGGTGCGAAATAAACCACCTCACCAACAAAGGGATACAAAACCATAGAGTTCCTCGTCTTCGGGTAGTACGAGCATAAAGTTGTTGCAGGATGTCACCCAAGAGAGTGGGTACAGGATTCTGAGACATGAAAATCCTTATGGCAGTGACATTGATGAAGTTGTCAGGATTAGGAAACAAGACCAACCCATAGATTAAGAGAGCCAAGATGTCTTCATATGCCCTAAAGTCCAGGTCATTCCAGAAACTGTTAGCTTTACCAATCAGAAACTTGGCCAAGAAACCCTTAACTCCGCTTCTAGTTACCCAGTTGTCCATTACCTCTTGATGTGTCAAGGGAAGAGCTGCAGCAACATCCTCAAGCCTGAGGGTCTTTTCCCAACCAGTAAAGGGAGTCTGATCCAAGATAGGGATACCAAGCAAATCAGAGAACTCTTCCAGGGTAGGGACCAGCTGGAAGTCTTGAAAGGTGAAGCACTAGTACAGAGGGTCATAGAACTAGGTCAGAACACTCATCAACTGTTGATCCCGCTTTGCAGTGACTAAACTGAGAAGAGAACCATGCCTCTGAATGAAGGAAGTGGTATTTGGAATTCTATTAACCAACTCTTCAAGCAACTCAGGTGAGTGAACAAAGTTGAACCGGATAGTATTCCTTCGCACAGGCATCATGGTGTCCTACAAAACAGAGCAAAGGTGAAACCCTCTTTTCTTTGAAATAGTCAATCCTTATGCAGGATGCATGCAATGCTCATGATGTTATGATGTTATGATAAAGCACACCACAAATAGATACAAAGGCAAACATGTAAGGCACACAAGTCACACAAGACAGACCCTTAAAGTTTAGGCCAGCATGAGGTCTAGGTATTACCCTCTTTCAGTTTGTTGGTTCATACCTGTCCTATCAAAGTAAACGGGTTCTTAGAGGATCCCAATATCATTGACTACCCTCAATCGGTCATAACTCCAGCATCGCAATCTTTTCTTGCGGCCAGAACCATCACGAGAGTTTAGCCTCAATGGGCGTAGCATACTGCTACTGTTCTAATGGCCAAGTTGTGTCATTTAAGGTTCTAAGGTTGTTGGTGCTTAATGACTCCTCAGAAGACCCATATTCTCCTCGTTGCAACACAAGGGATATCGGTACAGACCAAGATGCCACACCAACGTAGCCACTGCTTCACCCGTGTCGGTCTACGCCGGACAGGTCCCTCACAGCTTATGCTACCTAAACAGGGTATCCCCAGATCCGGGTTAGGATCTATGTAACTCCCATGCAACCCACAAGTTAAAGCAAGCAAGTCAATACAATTGAAAACACAGTTATGAACTACCCTAAGGTACACCTCACTTTATAATTGTCCCCAGCAGAGTCGCCAGTTCTGTGATCGGTGGATCTGGAACTGACTGTTTAACGCTGGTTTCGCGAAATGTCGCGGAAGCAAGAGTCGCCACCGTCTTTTATTTTCTCCAAATGGAAAGGACAAAAGCACAGAAAAATTCCTTAAAGAGATTGCTCTCGGTTCGGGAGGTAGATTATAGAAAGGGAAGGTGTTAGCACCCTTTCTATCCATGGTTATCCATGGGCTCTTAGATACTTGCTCATTTGTGTTTTCAAAATGGTTTGTTTGTTTTTCAATGTGGGTTTTAAAAAAAGTTTCTTTGAAAATTCCAGTTCGACTCTTGTATCGGTCCTCAAGAGTGTTTGAAAAATTGCTTTCGAAAGCTTTTTTGAAAAGGTGTTGGTGTGAAAAGTATTTTTGATTTTTGTTTTGAAATTAGAGCAAGTATCTAGAGTCGTCTACCTACCCTAAGGAATTCGTCTGTGTAAGAGTCCTTAAGGTAGTGCCATCCCACCATTGAGAGGTAGGTAGCACCACCGTTGGAGGTGTTCGGGTCAATTCGAGTTTTGGGACAGTGAGGTCACCGAGCAGAGGTAAGATACCTTAGGAGCTACCCTTATGCCATTGATCTTTTATTCCGAGGCAACTATTCCGAGGCAACTTATTTTGAGGCAACCAGATCAATGGGACATAAGGACTCACTAAGACATCCTATAGTCGGTGTGATACGGTGGGAGAACTGACTATGGTTTTGCGTTCGTATTCGCACTTATGCGGTTGAGCAAGAGTCGCCACCGACTTTTTATTTTATCCTAAAGGAAAGGTTAAAAAAGCACAGCAAAAACCTTTTGAGAATTTTCGTGGGTTCGGGGGGTAGATTATGAAAAGGGAATGTATTAGCACCCTTTTCATCCATGGTTATCCATGGGCTCTTAGTTACTTGGTTTTTTAGATCACTTGCCTTGATTTACGATTGCTTGAAATTGTGTGCATGTGTGAGTGTTTTTGAAAATATTTTGGAAGAAGATGCCTTGTCTTAGGCGACCAATGTATTTGACTCGTGTTTGAGTGTTTTACAAAAGTGTGAATCTTTTCGAAAAGATGTTTCAAATGTTTTTGTTTGAAAGTGTTGTGGATTGTGGTTTTTTGAAAAGAAGGCAAGTGTTTTTGCAAATTGATCTCAAGTAACTAAGAGTTTTGTCTACCCTATTGTACTCAAAGGTTTTTGTTATGTTTTAACCCCCTTTTTAACAATTTTGTTCCACCATTGAATTTGATGGACAATCTTGCGTTTAGGAAGTTTATTCGGGACGGGCGCGGGTCATCGTATGGACCATGAATGCAATGGTGCCAAGTGTCTTTGGCAATTTGCTTTGAAGGGACTATGATCATTCCGTTTAGGCGACATTCGAAAGCGTCATCGAGGGACTTATGATCATTTGAATTTGTTTTGCCAAAGATACTCGACGTGCAAGCATGGCCCATTTTGGAAGGCAACATGTGGGATTACCCTAGGGGGTGCAAGTGTGATTGTGTATTGATTTCATGTATTTGTCTTGTATGTGGTTATCTAGCGTTTGATTTTATGTACATGCAAACCCTAGGTCTAACCATGGTATAATTGAAAGCGGTAAATTGCGGAAATGTAAAGTCTACGCTATTACAAAATAGTATCCGGGAGTGGGGGTACAATATTCACAAATGGGGATGAGACTTGTAGTATCCAATAAGTTACAACCAAATCGAATTTGCGATCAAATGTAAATAATGAATATCAATATATAAGCAAATGTGTATAGGGGCAATGTGAATGTATTGTGTAAGTGTGAGATGTATTGTGTAAGTGATTATTTACATGTGCGACAATATGAATTTAAGAAGGTATTCTTAGGTATTTGTTTTGACCTAAAGAAAAATTAAACGTCTATTTAATTAATTGGTCTTGTATTTTTTAATATGTACAAAAGAAAATGTTTTAATTGAATGTTTTAAATTCTAATTAAATTATGAACATGATGTTTTAAGAAAATATTTCTAGGTGTTAATTATGTATACAAAAAAGAGTATTTTTCATTTGTTATGTACAAAAATATTTTAATTAAAAAGGAAAGGAAAAATGTTTTCAATTTTAATTACATGGTGTAAAAAAATGTATTTTATTATTTATGTACAAATATATGTTTTAATTAAAAGAAAAGAAAAAAAGTATTTTCAAATTTAATTATATGGTGCCATAAAAATGGTATCTTTATTATAAAAAAATATGTTTAAATAAATGTCAAGAAACAAAAGTAGAAAAATGTATTCTTAATTGTTATGTAAAAAAAATATTTTAATTAAATAGAAGGAAAGGGTTGAGTTTATGTGAAAAGAAGAAAGGCTTTTGATCAGAGGCAAGATGGGGGGTGCACATTAAAATGTTTGGGTTTGGGTGTCTCAGAAACGCGTTGGGCCCATAGTTGAACGAACAGTTTTAGGGTTTGAAAGTTTTGTTGTTCAGTTGGACATTGGCTTTAGGGTTTGCAGCGAGCAGGACCGCCGTTTGTGGCTACTTCGTCTTCTCCGTCCGTCTTTTCGCCATAGATTCAAATCTCCGACCTTCTCGTCCTAGCCACCGTGCCATCTCTTCCTCCATTTGCCCTCCTCCATGGGTCGTTCACGTTAGGTACGGAAATTCGTCTTCGTTTAGAATCTCATTTCGTCTTGCATGCCATGTTTTTTTCTTCACTTGATTTTTGCTTACTGATTTATGCGAGGTTGCGAAGAAGGAATGAAAGAGATTATACCTTGGCGAAGGAGGAGGAAGGAGGCACTTGGGGGCTTGACGAGCGGAGACAACGTGAGGCGCGCTTTGTCTTCTGGTATTTCTGTACTTTCCTTAAGCTTTATGATGTCAATCTGAAGGCTTGATACGCATGTCCTCTTTTCTTCTTCTCTTTCTGTATACTCGTTGCTTACGTTGGTTGCCTCTTGATTGTCTTTGAACGTATTTTGCTTGCCCAATGAAGAACCTAGGGTTCTGAGGGCCTGAGTTGCCTTTGAATGATTTGCCTTTCTTCTTTGCCTCTGAATGGTTTTGAGATCAGTATGCTTTTGAGTGTTTGTTTTTGCTCAATGATGCTTTTTCTTTTACTGAGGGCTTGAGGGTTCTGACAGGGTTAAGGGTATATGCTGGTATGGCTTTGAGTCGTTTAAGGTTTGAACTGGACAGGTTGGGTTCTTGAGGCTCAGCAGGTTTGAGGGTCATGTGTTTATCAGTTCTGGCTTTGGGTTTTCAGGCCATTGGCAGGTTAACTGGTTTATTGGCTTGACAGGTTATGAGGTTTGGATTTTAACAGGTTATGATAGTCTTAGCAGGTTCAGGCTAATGCAGGTTTTACTGGTTTTTTGGCCTCTTGCTTCAGGCTGGTTTTGATGCTTATTTCTAGTTATGAGCTTAACAGGTTTGATGGCTTGGTGTGTGTTCCCCCTGTGTTTGAGTTGTTGACAGGTTATAAGGCTTAAAGGTACATGCTTGTATGTTTCTTGTTGATTGCCTCAGCAGGTTTGAGCCAATGCAGGTTTTAAAATGCTTAGCAAGTATGATGCTTTTGGGGTTTTCTGAACTGGTATCCTGGCTTTCTGGGTTAATACAGGTTTTGTATATGCAGTAACAGTTTGTATATTTCCCCTTTGCGTTGGTTTGCCCCCTTGAACTGTGTTTGTTCTTGTGTGTTATATCTTTCTTCCTATGCCTCTAAGCCTAAAAACCTGCTCCCTGCTTACTTTATCTCTCTCTCTCTTCTAGTACAGTTGCATTATAATATTATGCTTTTTGTACTTAATTCTGAAAGTGGCTACTGATGGGAAATGATGATAAAAGAGTTTGCTTGCATATCATGCTTTCCTCTGCATTCTTTATCTCTTCTTTGACAGCTTTTGTATTTTGTGAACTTTCCATATCTTTGCCAAATCCTCTTTATGACAGCTTTGAGTAGACTTTGGCATTTTTGACAGCAAACTGTACTTTTTGGATTTTGATAGAAAGTTGTAACTTGGATTTTTTTCAGTTTGGTTGAACTTTAACTATGCAGTTTGACATTTTGAACTTATGCATTTTGACATTTTGCATTCATGATTAAATGAATAAAATTCTTCCTTCTTTGTGAACCGGGAGAAATCCCGTGATTTGCAGAGAGGGTTAACTGATCCCAATCAGTGGCTCTTAATGATGATTGCAATTTTATCTGCTTTTTGACTTTTCTCCTTTTCTTTTGCAGATGACTATTCGGATGGAGAGGAATAAAGTGAAGCAAGAAGAATTTAGAAATAAATAGGATAGTTTTCTTTTTTTTATTTAAGTTTAAATCAATGTAAAACCAATGTTTGTAATTAAATTCCAAACAACAATTGTACAGTTAATTTAAAGATAAATAAAAGTTTCCATTATCCAATTTAATTCTGTTTTCTCTTTATTGTTTATTTATTATTTAAAACTCTTTGAATTAAAATAATTGAAAAATAAATTTCAATCATTTAATTTAGAATAATAAATAAATAAACAATGCTTTAGCACACTGATCAGTTAAACCTGTCCTTTCCAATATCCAAAGCAAAGCAGCAGTTAACCAAAATAAACTGATCAAGCGCATTCCCTTTTCACTGATTCTTTGCCAAGCACTGTAAATTCAATACTGCATATTTCTTTTGACTGGCTCAAACAAACCAACGTGAACTCAAACCAACTGCCTCTTTTACTGAGTATATCGAAACAATGCGAATTCAACCCGAATCTTGGAATAACTTGCAAAATGCTGTGGAATTTTAACCTTTCTGAGAATATGCCCATAAAACCTTAATTCCTGATTAAATGCCAACGAACATTCGCCTGATCAAAATTGAGCCAAAATCAACCAAAACCCTAAGCCAACTGTTTGAGAAAATCCAGAGCCCTGAAAAATCAATGAAACCCTAATTTTTGTTTGACTGACGAGAAAAGTCCGTTTGTCCGATTCTTGAGCCAGTTTGAAAAGTCAGAAAATGCTTGAAGCTGAGATTTATTGTGGAAAAATGCGAGGGAAAATTTTGGGGTACAACAGTCGGCGACCACGTTTCGAGGGACAAGGCAACAGTGTGATCACCGGAGTAATAGGAAGATACCTTAGAAGCTACCCTCATGCCAGGTTCTCGGATCATGAGGACTTACTAAAACATCCTCTACTCGACGATCACCTTTCGAGGCAAGGCAAACAGTGAGGCGTACCCTAGGGGTGGTGTGTGATTTGTGTGTCAGATTCATTTATTTTTGTCTTGTCATGTCATGGGTGATCTACGCATTTGTTTTTATTTTTGTCATTCATTCTTGCATGCATTTATTAACAGTTAAAAATTGCGAGAAATTAAAAGTTCCTAAACTATTACAAGGGCGCGGGTCCACATCGCCAAATTAAATCCAGGACCCGATTTGACATAAAATAAGGAAATAAAGTGCGAGAAATATAAAATGTCTGAGTTTACAAGGCTTTGGGAGAATTACATTAATATTATAAGAAATAAAATAAAATGCGCGAATTGGAATTACATCGAAAGCGAGGGCGTTGGACCCTTTTTAATGAAATTAACTTATTATTTACAAATTAATTAAATTAAAAGAAAAAGAAATTATTTTTTTGAGTTTTTTGTATTTATGAATTTTTAATGAGAATTAAATGAAGTTAAAATATTAATTAACCCTAATTCTAGTTTTTTTATTTATTAAGAAAAAATATTAAAGTTAAACCTAAATTAACCTAATTAATTAAAGCAATTTGATTTATAAAAATAATAGTAAATAATTAATTATTAGAGATGATAAAATAAAAGAAAGAGTAATTAAAATAATTAAAACCTAATTCTACAAGTTTTTAAGTTATTTAAGAAAAGATTTTAAAGTTAACCCTAGAATAAAACTAATTAATTGGTGAGATTTTATTTACAAAAAGATAATATTTAAATAAAACTTATTTTAACTTTTGCCTTTTTCTAATTTTTGTATTATTATTTTTTTATATTTTATGAAAATAAGTTAATTTAAAGGAATTAATTAAAAAGAATAATTGAAACAAACAAAATAAAGAAAAGAAAAGAAATACAATACCTTGGGGGGTTCTGTCCCCAATTGGAGGTAAAGCCCTAGCAATTCTGGCCCATTAAGCCTTGGCCCTATTGACCTTTTTTGCTAGCGTGTAGGTGCGTTGACTGCAGCATATCATAGGCCTCAGATCTTGGCCCTTGGATGGAGATTGTGGGACGTGTGGCACGTTTGAGTGGGGAGCATATGGTGGACGCTTTGGACTGAAACTGCATGAGAATACAATTAGAAGAAAAATATAAGGAAAGGGAGGGGGACCTGGGATCGAACCCAGGTCCTGGAGATTACCAATATGCTTGCTTGCCACTGAGCTACCAACGCGCTTTCGATTATATAATAGGAAACAAATAATATAACATAAAACAAACGTTAGTGGGACTTCCGCACGCGAATTTCAAATCAACCAATCGCAGCTTGCCACAGGGTCTTCTTCTTCATTGTTTGATTTTTTCCTAAAACATAAAAAGGTTAACGGGGGTTTTAAACCCCCCCAAAACATACAGTTTTCTAAAATAGCGAATAGGCCATGGTATCACATAAATTAGGCGCGAGGGGTGTGTTGTATTCGTCCAAGCTCCCTGATTTCAACCATGGTATTAAGGAGTCTCAATTTTACAGTATGTGAAAGTTCCCAAATTGAAACTTGAAGAACCCTAACTGGCTTTAATGGTGAAATCGCGTAGGGGCAATGAAAACTTAATTAAACAACACAGTTAGCTTCAGAATGATGAGAGTAACACAAAACAAGTATTAGAATTCAAAATCATGACATGAATGATGAGATACGATTTATGCAAAAAAGTGAAAAAGTTTGAGTTCCATTCACCAATTCTGGGCGTTAGGGATGTGGAAAACTATCCAGACACGTTTCTTGATGTCTCAGGAAGGTGATGAGATAATTATTTTGGCTTGAATCGCACTGGAAGACAGTTTTCAGTTTTGGAATTTCTTGTCAAAAACTCAAACTTGGTTATGGATGTATGGCGCAGCTGGGAGGTTCTGATCACTAGGGTTAGCATGTATATATATGTATGAGTGATTAGGGTTGCGAAATTGATCCAAAGAACCTTTGTATTGATGAAGAGATATTTGATTTTTATGGCATATATTTTCCAATCTTTTTCATGCAAATTTGCTTCAAATCATGTCCAATTACCAAGATTCTTTCCAAATCTGATCATGCACGAAATATTGAGTGTATTCCATGCATAAAAAGATTTAAAAACTTAGGTTTAGTATTTTCCACCTATTTATTTTAATTAAATGAATTATTAGCATTTAAAAATTCAAATAAATAAATAAAAATGATGAAAAACTTCCCTTTGGGCCAAATGGTCGTGCACATGCCTTGGATAATGATTCTTGGAAGAAAAAGAGGCCCATTAGCATTTTTAAGACATTTGAAGCAAAGTTGACTTTTCAAAATATCCAAAAATTTCCCAACTTCCACAAGGCATAACTTGCTCAATTTTTAAGCTTTGCTCATGTTCTTGGACATTTTGGAAAGGTCTTGAAGTCCTTTAACCAATGTCTTTGGTCCCATGTCATTTTGGTTTACCAATATCAAGTTATGGCCTTTGAATTAAAGTCCCTTTTTGTTGACTTTTGAAAATGACCTATAATGTTGAAATTGATAACTTTTTGTGAGAGAATTTATTGGACTTTAAGTGTGAAGAGGAGTTGTAGGAAATGTCTTTCTCTTCAAAATGAGCTTTGGATGGGATTTTTCTGATAATCCATGTGGAAGTTATGCCCTGGTCAAGTTACAGTTGACTTTTTCAACTGTCCAAATATGGAAACTTTTGCATCTTGAGACTTTTTGAGCCAAGCTTTGAGAATCATGATCAAGCATTGATCAAATAATGTTTGTGGCTTCAAAATGAGATGTTGACCAAAAATTTGAACTTTTGACTGTCAAATGACCATTTTGCCCCTACAGTTGACTGTAGTGCAATTAGGGTTTTTGACTGTGCAATTTTGTGTTGTAAGTCTTGAAACTTGGCATGAGGATGCTTGACCATGTTTATAGGCATGTGGGACTTGATTGGGCCCTTGGAAACTTCATTTACTTTGTCAGAATCAAAACCCTAATTCTTGACTGTTATGAGGCCCTTGAACTATGCAACCCTTGGGGAGATTTTGAAGCTTTGACTTGGCAAATCTTGAAGAATATGGGAGGGAAAATTTTGGGGTACAACACTATTCTTCCAAAGAGATCGGGTTTCTCGAACATGTATTTTATTGAATCCATCTTAGAGATCAACAAATTAGTATGAGTCAACATATATTGTCTTAGTCGGCAAGCAGCCCATGCCATAGTGTAACAAGTTTTCTCGAGTAGTGAGTATCTTGTTTCATAGTAGGTAAACTTTCTTCTAATGTAGTATATTGCATGCTTTTTTCAACCAGACTCGTCATGTTGCCCCAATACACACCCGATTGAGTTCTTTAATACTGTCAAGTAGATGATCAGAGGTCTTCCTTCAACCGGTGGCATCAGAATTGGAGGTTCCTGGAGGTACTCCTTGATCTTGTCTAAGGATATCTGACAATCGTCGTTCCACTTCAGTATTTGATCTTTCTTTAGTAACTTGAAGATTGGCTCACAAGTAGTAGTCAAATGGGAAATAAATCTGGAAATGTAGTTCAATCGTCCCAGGAAACCTATGACTTCCTTCTCAGTATAGAGAGCTGGAATTTTTTGAATGGCTTTAACCTTGGCAGGATCAACTCCAATACCTTTACTATCGACGAAAAAACCTAGGATTTTACTGGATCTTACCCCAAAGGTGGACTTGTTTGAATTCAACCTCAACTTGTACTTCTTCAATCTTTCAAACAGCTTGTGCAGGTGGTCGAGATGTTCTTCTTCAGTCTGAGAACTGGCTATCATGTTGTCAACGTAAACCTCTATCTCATGATGGATCATATCATGGAACAACGCTACCATAGCACATTGATATGTTGCACCGACGTTCTTCAAACCAAAAGGCATAACTTTGTAACAAAAAGTGCCCTACTGTGTGACAAAAGTAGTGTTCTCCATGTCTTCAAGTGCCATCTTGATTTGATTATATTTGGAGAAACCATCCATGAAGGAAAATACTTTGTGCTAAGCGGTGTTGTCAACTAGAACATCAATATGTGGAAGCGAAAAGTCATCTTTGAGGATTTCCCTATTCAGATCCCTGTAGTCTATACAGATATGCACCTTACCATCCTTCGTAGGTACTGGCACCACATTTGCAACCCAATGAGGATATGATGCAACAACTAAGATACATGCGTTAAACTGTTTCATAATTCAGCTTTGATCTTCTCATATATCTCATAACGCATACGACGAACCTTCTTCTTTATAGGAGGACAACCTTCCTTCATCAGTAAACAGCGAACCACAATATTAGTATCAGGCCATGGAATGTCTTTGTACGACCAAGCAAAGATCTCAACATAGTCACACAACATCTGGATTAATATCTTTTTTAAACTGTCCTCTAGGTTGGTTCCTATCTTGATTTCTTTCTTGTTTTCTTCAGTACCTATGTTCACAACCTCGACTGGCTCCTCATGCGGTCGTATGGCTATTTCTTCTTGCATTAATAGCATAGCAATCTCTCCAAGTATTTCACAATCTTTTACACCTTCATCCTCGACTTGGTAGATCGTATTTTCAAATTCATAATTGGCAATAGAAGAATTATTATCAATGGGATCCAGGGTGGATATGGATCTGCAATTTGTTGTGTCGGTGTGTGTAAGAATACATAGCTATTTTAAAAATAATAAAGTAAAAGAAAGACAAGGAGCACAAAATTTGAATGCAAACATCCAATTATTTATTAAATGAAAATATGCTAATGAATGATGGCAACCCTAACAAATGGACCATTGTGCCCCGGGTAAGGCACAAGGCTTAAATTTTATTGTTTAAATTACATAACAAAAAAAACTTGAAAGTAAAAAAATAGAAAATAGAATTTACTCTTGACTAAAGGAGACTGGGATAAAGTCTTCAGTCTTCCAATTATTGAGCCCACTTCCGGTAATAGGGAAGATCCAAATGTCTATGTCGCAGTTACCATCAGCGCCTTCCACAGTGTTAACTTGATTATTATGAACTCCATTGTTGTTGATACCGAATGGCAGTCTCCCGGAATTGGTGCGAGCATGACAGACATCCCTTTGAGCTTGTGAGGTGAAACCCAAACCAAATTTGTCAGATTTATAAGTAATATCGGGAAGCTGACCCCAAAAAGTGTAACCACCTTCTTCAACCACAACCCTAGCATATTTTAGAGAATCCATTTTGGATGGAATCTTAGGAGCAGTAGGAGCAGCTTTATCAACCGGGGTTGTCTAAGAAACAACTCCAAAGGTCTAGCAAGGAGTCTCAACGAATTCACCATCCATCTCAACATACTTGAAAGATTTTAAATGGCTCACCATGTATTCTTCTTCACCGTAAACTGTAACCATCTTTCCCTTTACGGGATACTTTAACTTCTGGTATAAGGTAGAAGTAACAGCACCTTCCCCATGAATCCAACATCGTCCAAGCAAACAAGAATAGGATGGAAGAATTTCCATCACATAGAAAGTACAGTTGAAGACCTGAGAACCCACTTTGATTGGAAGATCAACCTCTCCATGCACCATTCTCTTCTATCCATCAAAAGCTCTTACCATAATTTCATTTGGTTTTAGCACGATCCCTTCATAGTCAAGTTTTTCTAAAGCAGCTTTTGGCAATACGTTTAATGAGGAACCTGTGTCCACCAACACATGAGATAAGGTAGTTCCCTTAAACTCAATAGAGACATGCAGGGCCTTATTATGGTTCCTTCCTGCGGGATTTATATCAGTGTCAGAAAATCCTAGCCCATTATCAGTTGTCAGGTTAGCAACATAATTTTCGAATTAATCAACAAAGATTTCCTGCGGTACATGAGCACTTTTTAGAAACTTTACCAAATCCTGAGCATGGGCTTCAGAGTGCAACAACAAAGATAGCATAGATATTTTGGAGGGGGTCTGCCCCAACTGTTCAACAATATTATAGTCACTTTTTCGAATAATCTTCAGTACCTCCTCCATCTCTTGCTTAGAGGTGTCTTCAACAGTGACCTCTTTTGGTGCCTCAGTCTGGGCAGGCTTATTCATATATTATTTACCTCAAATTTCAGTAGTTGATTCAGTAGTAGTGATATGAATTGGTGCAGTAACAACCTTCGAGGAAATATCTGGGGAGAAAACCCTTCCACTTCTGGTAACCTTACTAGTCCCAGAAATATTGCTAATGTCAGGATCAATAACTTCAACACTTTTATCTTCGTCGGTCAATGGTTCTTACTTGACAACATGGTAGTAGACATCAGCTCCATAATTCCAAGGATAGCCTTATTAGAGAAATATGGAATTGGCCCAGGTGCAGTAATGATCAGAGGAGCAACTTTAGGTTCAATAGTAACCTTCACAAGACCCTTAGAAGTTATCCTTATAGGAGTACCAGAAATTGTAGACACGTCTTCGAGCTTTAAGTCTTGGGATGTACTCTCCACAGAAGGAGTCTTCTCAAAAGGAATTTTCTTAAATTGAATAACACGGTCATCCATCAAACACTGAATACCTTCTTTCAGCAATGCACAACCATTGGATTGGGATGTACAGTAGTAGCAATCTTTAGCACAACCCAGAAATAAACCGGCTTGCAGCAGCTTATCCTTAACAATCATTAGAGGAGTAGTCAAAGCATTCACATTAGGGACATAAGAAACATCATCAATAGCATTAACGCCCTTGTCATGATTAGGCATAGGTGCATTAATCACATTAGGAGTTTCAGGAGGGTCAAATTCAATCTCCTTAGTGTCAATCGTGTCTTGGATCTTATTCTTAGGAGTGATATGCACGCCTTACATTGGGATTGTAGCGGCGAGAGGAAGTGTTGGGATTCTGAGGCGGTTCTTTCATGTAATCAACCCTGCCTTCAACACGTGTTGCAATTCTTGAGCCAACGACATGTTGATTTTTGTGAATGTCTCTTGGGTGCATCCTGTCTACGCTGATTATTCCATTGTTGTTGTTTCACTGGCGCAGGATTCGAGATTAGTATTACCCCCACAGATTGGTTGCTGTCACTCTTATTATGAAACTTTTGGTTGTACACAACATTGGATTCTCTCTTACCATTATAAGCCTTCTTCACAGTATTTGAAGATGTGGCCACCTGGATTTTACCGCTTCTAATTCCATTCTCAACATGTTCCCCTGTCAATATCAGTTCAATGAAACTAGCCGAAGAACATCCAAGTATGTGATTATAGAAAGGACATGTCAGTGTACTCATGAACATGTCAACCAACTCTCTATCAACCAAAGGAGGTTGAAATCTGCCCACAAGATCTCTCCATTTCTGTGTGTACTCTTTGAAACCTTCCTCAGAACCCATGGACATATTGTGTAGTTACATGCATATTGGCGCCAAATCAGAATTATATTGATACTGTTTGTAGAAAGCTGCAACCAAATCTTCCTAAGTGTGAATATTGGCACCTTCAAGTTGATAATACCATTCTAGTTGTGTTCCAGATAGAATCTCTTGAAATAAATGCAGCCACAACTTCTTATCAGCAATGTGTGGTTGAATTTTTCCGAACATACGACCTCAAATGCAGCTTCGGGAAGGAAACGCTATTATACTTGGAAAAGATAAGAGTTTTGAATTTAGGAGGAATTATAACTCCTGAAACAAGACCCAAACCATCAAATTTCAATCCAGGAACCTTCTGGATTTCCATAGCTCTCAGACACTCTTCCAGCAACTTATACTTCTCATCAGCAGGGGGATATTGCTCATCATTTTCCTCTTCATCGGGAAATTTGTTAGAACCAGGACTGCTTCTTTCAGTTTTCACACTCTTACCATCTTCATCCTGTTTGTCATCTTCATCCGATGGGATATTAAGATCTCGAGCTTTCTTGACTAGTCCTCTGAACCTTCTCTCCATGTTGAGGACGCCGATTGGTTTCTTTGTCTTCTTCTTCTTCCCATTGGTGACAAGTGCCTTCAATTCTTCCTGTCCCTTAGCTAAGTTCAGGAACATCTGTTGGAATTGGGCATTCTGAGCTTGGAGATCTTTGATTGTTTATTCAAGATCCATTTTCTACTGAAATAAACAGCAAGAAGATGAGAAAACATGTCTTGAGAACACCTGTTATGTATTGATATGCATGACATGTAGATGCATATGCAATATTTTCAAGGATCTCGCGGGATTAAAAAATTTGAAATATCAGAAACTTAGTTTGGTTGTAGCTCTGTATGAAGAACTTTAAGTCTTCAAATTTGAACGTCTTTCCATAAGAATCAAGCTCAACATATCAAGTGGGTCCTAGCCTCTGAATCAATAGAATGTACTTTGATCTTGACGGCATATAGCTAGAGGAAAATAAATCCTCTTGCCCCTTGCTAGAAATTTGGCTTATGATAATCCTGCACCAAAGATCCCTAAGATCCTTGAAATGATTAGTAAAATTCCATGATGATATAATGTTATGATGTCATGTTTATGTTAGATAGATAGAAAACACAAACAAGTCACACAAGAGCCTTAGGTTTAAAGGCTTTCATGAAGTCCAAAGGTAAGCACCATTTCCCATTTAAAGTTAAGTCGGCTCAACCTGTCCTAAAATAGTAACCGGGTTCTAGGAATCTCATATCACCGATCTTTCTCGCAAGCTTTATTTTAGAACGACAACTGGCTTTCCAGCAAAACATCCCGAGAGTCGAATCTCAATGAGCGTAGCATCGAGTATCAACCAACGTTGGACTGCACCAAAGCCGCTATCTCACTACCTTCTAATGGCCAAGATGGGTCAATTAAGGTTCTAAAAGTAAGTTAGTGCTAATGACACCATGCGGAATCCTAATGTTATCCTTGACTGACTCAAGGAACATTAGTACAAACCTAACTGTCGCACTAATCGTAGCCATCATTTTAACCATATCGATCTACACCGTACAGTCTCGATTATCTATTGCTACTTACCTAAGGCATCCCTAGATCCGGGTGTAGGATCTTACAAGCAATAATAAACCCAAGCAACCCTTAAATTTAAGGCAAACAAAGCAAATAAAGAAAGTAGTTAAAGTAATCTAACCCTAAAGTAACCCCTCTTTTTTAAGTAGTCCTCAGCAGAGTCGCCAGTTCTGTAATACGGTGGGAGAACTGACTTTTTTGGTTTTATCCAAAATTTTCTGATAGCTAGAGTCGCCACCGACTTTTATTTTATCCAATATCTAGGAAAGGTAAAAAGAACAGGAAAGACCTTTGATAGATTTTGAGTTCGGGGGTAAGTTATGAAAAGGGAAGGTATTAGCACCTTTTTCACCTGTAGTTATCTACGGGCTCTTAATTGCTAGCTTACTTTGAAAACTTTGCTTTGTGTGTGTGATTTGAAAATATTTTTGAAAATCCAAAGTACGGCCAACTTTGTAATGATTCTTGTATCAGTCCTCAAGAATGCGTACAAAGTGTTTGAAAATATTTTGTTTGAAAAGTGTGATGTGAAAAAATGTTTATTTCAGAAAAAAGTTGTGAGCAAGCGATTAAGAGTTCCTTACCCACTAAAGGCCATTCTTATTATTTTCCTTCTTCTTTAGAGATAGTGTTATCCGTACCATTAGTTGGTAGGTAGCCCTATCTATTGGATATGAAGGGACAGGTGTAGGGTCATCGAATGGTCATTAAAGGCAACATGTAGGAATACTTTAGAAATTTGTATCGGAGGGACTAGATCATTTTCGTAGGCAACTTTGAAGGGTCGTCGAGGGACTATGATCTTTTATTTGAATGGATCTTTTGCTAAAGTATCCCTACTTCTGAGAGACATGACAAGTTACATCTCGTGAGCAGTTACATAATTAGAAGAAAAAAGCGCGAGAAAATAAGTCTAAGCTATTACAAGAAAATATGTGTGACCTATACGTTTGTCTAAGAATTAAATAACAATAAGAAAAAACGTTAGAAAAAAGAAGCTTGAATGTTTTGTATTTTTTGTGAAAATAATTTGAATGATAGTAGTGATTAAAACCTAAATTCTAATTGATTTAAATATTTAAAAAAAAATTGATTAATTAATTAATTAATTAAAAAGAACGTCAAAATTAGTTATTGATAAAAAAAACTAAACCTAATTTGTTAGGATTTTGAAAAAGGATTAGGGTTTGTTAGAAGTTAATTAAGAAATAAATAAGAAAAAGATAGAAATTAGGCTTAGTGAAATAAAGGAGAAAAAAAGAATGTTTGAGGTGGGTGTTGAACTCACGCCCCCTGCCTCTCTAGCATGCATGCTTGCCAACCAAGTTGCATTGTGTTTGTGTTTATAAACAGGAATCAGTCAAAATATTATGAACTTGTGTGTCAGTTTGGAAAATTAAGCAAAATAATGCCAAAAGGCTGGGATCGAACCTACGCCTTTCATGATACGCGCACGCCTACTTTACCACTGAGACATGCTTCTTTTCTATTACTCAAACACAAACAATACAGTATATAATAAAAAGAAAATTGAAATCAGAGAGACGTCGAAGCCCTAGCTCCGATCTTCTTCTCCGATGATACAAAATCCTCAACCTGCGGAAACCTGCAAAATAAAGATTAAGAGGGACGTTACCCCCATAATTTGATGGCTGTGAATTTATTGGTAATATTGGTTTGGCCTGAAAATGCTTGTATACATAGTTTCGAAGAAAACAACACTTCGTGCCCTAACGGTGGCAGATCATGTTCTCTACGTTATAACTTGACTTTTTTGGTTAAAACCTATCTCACACATCATGTTAAACACATTTGGGAAATCAAAAGTAAACAACAATGCATAGATTGACAAAATCGAATTGAGAAATTTTACCAAACTGGTGGGCTTGAATGAACGATTCCAGGCATGGACAAACTTGCTTCTTGGCTTTGTAGTGATCATGGGAACTTCAGGAATACGTTTGGATGCTTGGTTTCGATTGAAGGAGGCTGTAGATATTTTTAGATTTTTGAGAGTTCTTGTAGGCAGCTTGTGTGTGTCCTTTGATGTAGGAATATGTTCTCTATTTATAGGCTATGAATTAGGTCAACAAACATGAGTTAAATCTTTGTACTTCATGACAAAAATATTTGATTGGGAATTTTGCATGAAATCTTCCCTTTTTGAGCCAACATGTTCCAATCAATCCCACATGTTTTTGCTAATTGATTATCTAATTTCTAGCCTTGTGATTCGATTTAGAATAAAGGTCATGCGCCTCATATCTTTGCTTTAGTATTTTACTTGACTTATTCTGCTTTTAATTGAATAAATTCAAAATAAAAGAAATAAAAAAACAAAAAATAAATAGATGGACTAAGAGGTTCATGATGAGGTCAGGAACATGTTTGGACCTTAAAAGATAAGCCCATTAGCCCAAAAAATGAAATTTGTTTAATTTGAGTTTCATGCATTTCCTCAAAATTTCCCAACTTGCACAAATTATATCTCACTCAATTTTCATCATATTAGAGTGATCTTTTACTTTTTAGAAACCTCATGATGTCCCCTACAACTATCATGTTGGTCATTTTTTCATTTGAAGCTTTTATCTTGATGTAAAGTGTTTTGTCAAAAAGTGTCTTTTTGTTGACTTTTAAAATGACCTGTAATTTTTTGGCTCATATCTCTCAAATGAAGCATTTTTTGACCTTGAGCTTAGAGAAACAAAGTTGTGTATAATTGAATTTCCATCAAAATGGGCTTTCGTTGAGAATTTTTTGATGAAGCGTGTGAAAGTTATGCTTGGTCAAAGTTCAATTGGCTTCTCTTAAAGAAAACCCTAATTTAGTAGCTTTTGACTTTTGATGAATCTTGAGTTTTCTTGATGAATCATGATAAAACCTTGATCAAGTTATAAATGTGAGTTCAAAATATTGATGTTGACCAAAAATATTGAAGTTTAACTATAAATTGGTCAAAGTTGACTTTTTGCCCAATATAGTTGATTTTCAATCATCTGAACAATTGACTGAGCAAACTTGTGTTGCAAGGCTTGAAACTTGGTATGAGGATACTTTGAAGCATATGAGAAACCATGAAGTTCATTTTAGGAATTAGAAGTCCAATTTTCTCTGAGAAAACCAAAACCCTAATTATAGGTCACTGCTTAGGAGAAGGATTCATCTAATCATATCTTGAGTAGTCTTGAGTGTTTGAGACCCTTAAGAGCATTAGGAGGTGTCTTGAATCATATTGTCTTGAAAAAATGGGAGGAATTTTTTTGGGGTACAACAGATATGATAGAACTTTTCAGCACTTCTTATCTAAAAGTCTAGATAGAAGCAAGATGGCTTCAATGATCTATGGCGTTAGCAGAAACGGGAGGAGAGGATTGGGATGCTCAGGACCATTAAAAATAATTGATGAGACTCTAATTGTCAAACCAAAACCTCTTTTTGAACATTTCGTGCTTGCTGGCACTAAACTGAAATGTTCTGAACAAGAAGGTTCTGATTCTATTAAATCACAGCCATAGAAGCAAACTTCTAAGCCCAAATATCATGCACAAATTCCACTTGATTATTTTTTTTGCACAAGATTCCAACAGTGTCAAAATCTCTAGAACTGCTAACAAGAAAGGACCCGGAAAATGGGTACCTAAGGATAAGATAGTCTATGTTGCAGATATCCTTGATGGCTCCACTAAAACAACAGTCATGGTACCTGGACAGTGGATGCTTGCGACACATGACGAGTGAAAGGCATAATATGATACGGTGGGAGAACTGACTTGGGTATTTTTCATTTAATCACAATTATTGCGGATAGCAAGAGTCGCCACCGACTTTTTTTTATCCAATAAAGGAAAGGGTGAAAAGAACAGGAAAGACCTTTTGAGAATTTTTCTTGAGTTCGGGGGGTAGGTTATGAAAAGGGAAGGTGTTAGCACCCTTTTCATCCGTAGTTATGTATAGGCTCTTAATTGATTGACCACTTTGAAATGCTTGTGTGTGTTTGAAAATGTTTGAAGGTATTTTGAAAATGGTAATTTTGTAATGATTCCCATATCATTGAGAATATATACAAAATGTTTGTTTGGAAATATTTTGAAAATGCATTAGTACAGAAATTTTGTAATTATTCTCGTATTGCTGAGAATGTATACAAAATATTTCTTTTTGAAAGATATTTTGAAAGTGTGAAGTATGGAAATGATTTTGTTTGCGAACAAGCAATTACGAGCAATCAACCTACTCAAAAAGTATTTGTTATTTTCCTCCTCCTTTAGATAGTACTTGTCTACCATTAGTTAGTAGGAAGCCATATCATTGGATGTGAGGGACAAACGTGGTTCGTTGTACAGTCATAGAAGGAAACTCATAAGATGTTTTAGCAATTGTCATAAGGGGACTAAGATCATTTACCAAAGGAAACATTTGAAGGGTCATCGAGGGACTATGATCTTTTAATCAAGGGTCTTTTGCTAAAACAACTCATGTTCGAGGGACATGACTATTTTTATCTGAGGCAACAAGTGTGGGTTACACTATAGGTGCATGTGTGCAAAGTGTATTGTTTTCATTTAATTTTTCTTGAATTAGGGTTGTCTAAGGTTGATTTTAAGGTCTTGCCATACAAACCCTAATTACTAGCAATAATAAGGAAAGTGATAAATTATGGAATTTAAATGTCATGCGCTATTACAACGCTTGGGAATGGGGGGGGTACAATTTATAAATGGGGAATTTAAAGGAATAAAGTCCTAATTACTATTACAAAACTTTGAATATTAATTACAATAATAATAGAAAAATGTAAAGATGAAGAAGAAAGAAGAAATTGTCTTTTAGGGTTTTTGATAGAAAAAGGTTTTGATCATTTAACCTAATTAAGTTAATCAAATTTAATTATAAGAGAAATTAATAAACTTGACCAATATAAAAGAAGTTTATTTAAATGGAGAAATAGTTTAAATATATAAACCTAAATTTAAATTAAGTCAAAAGAGAATTTAATTTGTTTAGAAAAATATTCTTGAGGCTTTATTGGTTTGAAAATAAATAAAAATGAAATAAGAAGAATGGAATTAAAATATTTTAAATTTAATTATTCAAGAATAATATATTTTTGTATTTTTGATTAAATAAATAAAATATATAAAATATAAAGCATATGAAAAGTATTGGGCTTGGGAATGGGCCTGATGTTATTAGCAAAAAGGGTGGTGAGAAGAAGTAAAAACAAGAAAAAGAAAGGGCCCAATTCTGGGAAGCCCATCGCCTGTTTTGCTCTCATGTTGCTGGCTTATTGGAGTGTATCATAGGCTGCACATGTGAGGTGTTGGATCTGCTTGGAATTAAATCTGATGGTGATGGAGGGAGGCACATGGTGCGCGCGCTAGCTTGGCCTGCACATGATTTAATACAAAGAAATTTGAAATAAATTAAAAGGGTACCGCTGGGGCTCGAACCCAGGTCCCTATACACTAATGCCTTACGCGTGCTTCTCCTGCCACTGGGGTGGCTATTTCATCTGGTACTAGAACAAGTTGTACTAAATATATTATAAACTCGTTTCTGAATATTTCATCTTCTTCTTCCTCGCGCCAACTTCTTCATCGCCATTTTTGAAATTTGTAACTTGCTAATTTCTCAACCATTTGCAAAAATGGAAACATGAAAGTTGCTTGAAATTTCATCACGATTTCAAATATGTAAATAACTTAAGCTAACACTCAAAGATGAACATGAATTTTTGTTGGTACCAAATTCTGACGTAATTTTTCAGAAAGTTCATCTTCAAAATTCGCATCACTCAGGCAACATAAATGAAATCTAAGGACATGGTTAGCTTCAGGGCTATGATGTCTACATTTTTTATTCACAAAGTAACCATTAATGATGCTTGTAGAGAGAGTTCAAAGTTGAGAAAACTTACCTAAAAACTGGAAATTGTATTTTGAGTTTGAGCACTCCTGAATGTGTTATGATGATCTGAATAACTTCAGTGGACTCCTAGGAAGCTAATGCAACTCTTACTTTGCATTAAGAGTGGCTGAAACTTCCTGTAGAATTCAATATGTAGAGCTATGTTTTTGAGTTTGGAAAATGATGAATATGGAGTTACAGTTGTGAAACGGGGATGGGGATTAGTTATATTTGATGTATAGATGCTCTGTGATTGATTTGGAGAGGAAACACACGAGTGGATTGTGAGATGGAGGTTCAAGTTCAGAAATGCCACAAAATGCAGTTTTGGTGCATGTTCTGATTTGGGGTTGTTTGGGAGAGTTTCATGGCTTGTGAATTTATGTTCTATCTTGAAAAATGGTGTCTCTATTTATAGGGAAAGGTTTGAGGGCTTGAAGTGATCAGATTCACAAGATCACATGTTATGGTTTTTTTACTTGTTTTTTAAGCAAGCTTGATAAACATGGTTTCAAGGCATAGTACAAGGCTTGTAGTGTGGTTGACAGGCTCTAGACAAGTTGCTTCTGGCTTTAAGATTGTGTATGTGCAGAAGGAACAAGTGAAAAGCTCAAGGAGAGTGGACTTTGTGATTAAAGCCACTTTTCCAAAATGGCAATGTTACCTTTATGCCAAAATGGATTAATCACTTGTATAATGGCTCAAATGCTTGGAAAATGGCTTAATCAGTTGCGTAAGCATTTAATTATTGAGTGATTTGCAAGTTTGAAGCCTGAAAAGTGAGATTTATACAGCATGGCTTGGGATTTGGTTATGTGTTCTTCATGAAAATGGCTTGAAATACAAGAATGAATGTTCATCTTCTTCTCTTTGATTCTCCTAGCTCAAAAATGATCTCTTCAAGTTCTTGGAAATTTTTGAAAGCTTGAAACATTTTCTACAACCTTCATGTTGACCATTTTTACAAAATCAAATTGGAACTAGGTGAAAATTGGTCAAGAAGTTAGGTCAAAAATTTGCCTAAACTTGTTGAAAATTTCACTAAGTGTTTTATAAAAAAGTGTCATGACTTCATGAGCCTATATCTTCAAATCTAAACATTTTTTGGACATCAACCCTCTAATACAAAGTTATAGAATTCATAAATATCTACAACTTTCATGTTTAAAGTTTTCCTTGAATCATCTTGCATCTTGGTGAAAATTGTCATGAAGTAATTAATTTATTAAGTATAAAAACACTTTGAAATTTTCTAAGTCTTAGAAATCTTGACTTTTTATTGAATTTTTTACTTTCTTGATTCTTGATGATCAAGTTTGATATTTTTTAATGTCTTGATGAAACTTGATCTTTGAAATTCAATGTTGATAAAAAAGGTCAAAGTTTGACTTTTTGTGTATCAGTTAACTTTTCATCAGTTGATCAAATTTCAACTATCAATCCAATGATTTTGAGAAATGATTTGACCCATGAAATTAGTTCAACATGTTATGTTTTAGTCTTTGAGATTATGCATCAATCCATTAGGTCATATACTAGGTCAAAAGTCAATGATCAGTCATTCTCAATCAAAACCCTAATTTTGACAGTTTTGCCCCATTGATGATTTGAGTGCTTTTCTTGAGTAATTGTGATCAAACCTTGGTCAATTGATAAATATCACTTAAAAATGTTAATTTTGGCCAAAAATCATGAAGTTTGACTGTATTTGACAAACAATTGACTTTTTACCCAATATTGTTGATTTTCAATCATCTGAGCAATTAACTAAGCAAATTTGTAGTGCAAGACTTGAAACTTGCTATGAGCAATCTTAGATGCCTATAGTGAACCATGAAATTCATTTGAGGAATCAAAATTCAAATTTTCCTTGAGAAAAACAAAACCATAATTTGGAGGCTCAGTGCTTAGGAGGTAAGCTTATCTGATCAAACTCTTGGAACTTTTGAGCATTTGAGATCTTTTATGAGAAATGTCTTCAGAATAGAGTGGGAAAATTTTGGGGTACAACACATTTGTTCCAAGATTTGGAACTTAAGTATGGAGGCGTTGTTGGTTTCGGAGGCAATCAGAAAGGAAAGATCATTGGTAATAATGTTCTTTTAGTTGAGAGTCTAATGCGTAACTTATTGTCAATTAGTCAACTTAGTGACAATGGTTATGACATCATATTTAATCAAATGTCATGTAAGGATGTAAGTCAGAAGGATGGCTCAATTCTGCTTAATGGTAAGAGGAAGAACAACATTTACAAAATTAGGTTATCAGATTTGAAAAACCAGAATGTAAAATGCCTTCTGTCTTTCAACAAAGAGCAGTGGGTCTGGCACAGACGTCTGGGCCATATTAGATTGAGAAAAATATCTCAACTAAATAAGCTTGTATTAGTCAGAGGATTCCCCAATCTGAAGTATTCCTCAGATGCTCTTTGTAGAGCATGTCAGAAAGGAAAGTTTTCAAAAACTTCTTTTAAAGCTAAAAAGGTTGTTTCTACCTCTAGGCCACTAGAACTTCTTCATATTGATTTGTTTGGACCAGTGAAAACTGCTTCTGTCAATTGAAATAAATATGGACTAGTCATCATTTATGATTACAGCAGATGGACATGGGTAAAACTCTTAAGACAGGATGAGTCACATTCTGTGTTTTCTTCTTTCTGCTCTCAAGTGCAAAACACAAAGAGTTGCAAAATAGTCAGAAGTGATCATGGTGGAGAATTTGAAAAAAAAATGATTTTGAAAAGCTTTTTGGTTCTAATGATATATCCCATGATTTCTCTTTCCCTAGAACTCCACAACAAAATGGGGTTGTAGAGAGGAAGAATAGGACATTGCAAGAAATGGCTCGCACCATGATCCAAGAGACCGAAATGGCTAAGCACTTTTGGGCAGAAGCAATAAATACAACTTGTTACATTCAGAATATGATTTCTATAAGACCCATTTTAGGTAAGACTCCTTATGAACTATTGAAGAATAGAAAGCCCAACATTTCTTATTTCTATCCTTGTGGATGTATATGTTTTATGTTGAACACTAAAGAGAATCTAGGAAATTTTGATTCCAAAGCACAAAAGTGTATGTTGTTAGAATATTTTTAACGCTCAAAAGGCTTCAGAGTCTATAACACATAATCACGAATTGTGGAAGAATCAACTCATGACAAATTCGATGATAAGCTTGACTCTGAAAAGTCAAAGTAGTTGAAAAATTTGCAGATTTAGAGATAACCTTTTCAGAACCTAAGGAGAAGGTACAAGAAGACAAAGAATCAGAAGTTCTCACTTTTGATATTATTGTTGCTCCTTCTGATCCGCCACAACAAAGGAGAAGCAGAACTGAAATCTCTCATCTGCGAGACTCGATTATGGGAAACAAAGACACTCCTATCAGAACCAAATTAGCCTTCAAACCTTCTGAAGAAATGCTTCTGGGTTTGGTATCTCTGATTGAGCCAACATCTATTGATGAAGATTTTATAGACAAAATCTGGATTCTGGAAATGGAAGAAGAACTGAACCAATTCTCAAAGAATGATGTATGGGATCTTATTTAGAAACCTATAGGTGTCCACGTCATTAGAACAAAATGGGTGTTCAAAATCAAGCTCAACAAGAAGGGTGAAGTTGTCAAAAACAAGGCATGACTGGTTGCACAAGGTTATAGTCAGCAAGAAGGAATAGACTATACAGAAACCTTTGCACCAGTCGCCAGGTTAGAAGCAATTTATTTATTAATTTCTTTTTCTATTAATTATAACATTCACCTTTATCAGATGGATGTTAAGAGTGCATTTGTGAACGGTTACATTTCTGAAGAAGTATATGTTAAATAACCTCCTGGATTTGAAAACTCTGAGAAAACAGATTATGTTTTTAAACTCAAGAAATATCTTTATGGTCTAAAGCGAGCTCTCAGAGCTTGGTATGACAGATTGAGTAGTTTTCTTTTAGAAAATAAATTCACCATAGGGAAGGTTGATACTACACTCTTTTGTAAAACATTCAAAAATGATATTCTGATAGTTCAAATTTATGTTGATGATATTATTTTTGGTTATTCTAATCCCTCCCTTTGCGAGGAATTTTCTAAGTTGATGCATGTTGAGTTTGAGATGAGTTTGATGGGAGAACTAAAGTTATTTTTGGGAATTTAGATTGATCAATAATGAGAAGCTACTTACATTCATCAGAGTAAGTATACTAAAGAACTTTTGAAGAATTTTAACATGATGGATAACACACTCACAAAGACTCTGATGCATCTAACATGCATTCTGGAGAAATATGAGGTAAGTGGAAAGGTATGTCAAAAGATGTATCATAGTATGATAGGCTCTCTTTTGTATCTAACAGCTTCCATACCTGATATTTTATTCAGTGTCCATTTATGTGCTAGATTCCAATCTGATCCTAGGAAATCTCACTTAACTGCTGTTAAGAGAATTCTGAGGTATCTGAAAGGAACAACTAACTTTGGCTTGATGTATGAGAAAACATCATATTACACTCTTTCTGGTTTTTGTGATGCAGATTATGCTGGAGACAGACTAGAGAGAAAGAGTACTTCTGGAAATTGTCAGTTTTCTTGGCAAGAATCTGATTTCACGGTCAAACCAGAGGCAACCAACAATTGCACTTTCAACAATAGATGTATAATACTTCTCAGCATCACTGTGCAGTACTCAGATGCTATGGATGAAGAATCAGTTGGAAGACTATCAGATTTATGAGAGTAACATTCCTATATTTTGTGATAACACAACTGCTATTTTTTTAAGTAAAAATCCTATTTTACATTCTAGGGCTAAACATATAGAAATAAAATATCATTCTATTAGAGATTATGTTCAAAAAGGGATTTTATCTTTAAACTTCATAGATACAAACCATCAATGGGCTGATATCTTTACAAAACCCTTAGTTGAAGATAGATTTCTTTTCATTCTGAAGCATCTGAAAATGGACTTTTGTCCAGAGTAAGATTTCATCAAAATCAGATATGTTTAGTCATAGGCTGAAGAAATGAGATTTTGTTTTAAACAAAAAGTATTTTCTTTTTATTCAGAACCTCGGTCATCAGAAGATGTTTCGGGTCAGAAATGTATTTGATCATATGGAAATCCTTTGGTTTTCCAGACTCTGAGGATATTAAAACACATCACTTAATTATATGCATTGATCAAAATGCGTGTAACCCTTGGTTATTCTAAATTATTACACTCTACTTAAGTTATACGATGAGAAATGCGCTTTTCTTGGAATTGATTAATTCATAAAAATTACACTTATTTATCACTTCTAATAATTGTGTCTGTTTTTCTTTTGAGATTTTCTCTCTCTTCTAAAAACACTATACACTAACACACACAACCTCACTTCACTTCCACACTTTTATTAGTAACTTTAAACCCCTCATTCTCTGAACTTTTCATCAAGTTCTTCATCAAAGTTCATCACATTATTCAACAACTTCAACAATTATGAATGCACAACAATAAGAGGCCATTAAATTTTCGAATGAGTTGGAACAAGCAAAGAACACTTATGGGTCTTCACCATCAACCATTTCACCAAGTTCTTTAACTCCCATGGTGACTACTTCATCCTCTCTACCCGTAATTGATGAAACCCACATTACAAAGAAGCTTGTCCAGTTTCATTGTATTACTCAACCACAATATTTGAGTGTTCTTCGTGAATATCTGGTCGATTTCAACAATCTCTCTTCCAATGGTTGTGACCTAAGGGAAGAATTGAATGCTCAAGGCTGGGAATATTATTTCATGAGGCTTCATGGTCTTGTGTATGAATATTTGGTGAAATATTTTTGGAAACAAGCTGACTGTGGAAACCTGCATGTGGTTTCTCATGTGCTAGGTCAAAGAATCATCATAACTGAGAAGTCAATAGCAGATCTTCTTATAATGAAGCATCTGGAAGGAAAAATAGTCTATGGAATGAATAACAAGTCTAAGTTTTTGAAGGAAACTATCAACAAATCTATCTTCAAGAATTACTCTCATGATAATATTGAATACAAGAGTAAGGAGCTGCATGATAAGCTTAGGGTTTGGCACAAAATCATTTTGGGATGTATCAACCCTAGACCATCTTCGAGCTCATCTAATTTTTTCAATGCTCGTCAGAAGTAAATGTTGTATTATCTAATGTCTCATCAGAAGATATGTATTCCTTATCTTTTGTTCTACTATCTGAGGGACACCATCAGAAATACCACAACCACAGATGATCCAAACAAGAAGATTCCAAATTACATTCCCTTTGGACGTCTTCTGACTGACATTTTTTTGGAAAGTGGTTTGGTGAAGTTTCTTATTGAAATAGCTCATTACACGGAGGATCTAACTTCTGGAATTAGAGAATATTTCAATGCACGAAATCTGAAGAATATGAGGCTGATAAAGAAAGTCAGTGTTAATCCTCTGAAGGTTCCTTCTACTAGCATCACTAACCGAAGACTTCCAGTGGATAACTTCCCTCTGTTTACCAAGGGAGATAGTCTAGATGGCATTGCTGCTTATGTAAAGATGATGATAGAAGAAGGGCATGACATGTCCAGCTTCAGATACGATGATTATACTCCTCTTCTAGTTCCAATTGATCCTTCAAGAGGAAAGAGGAAGAAGAGTTCAGAGGCTTCTACGCCTGAAAGGAAGAAGAAGAAGGAGAAGTCTGAAGCTTCTAAGAATGTGTCTATGGATACTTATCTAGAAATTTCAAGTAAGTATGCTGCTTCTATACTTGTTTCTGAAATTGTTTGAAACATTGTTAATGCATTATCATCCACTACAACTTCCATTACACAAACCTCTTATTTTCCATCTTTTTTTTGTTCCACCAACTACCATCACCACATATGTATATGATCCTGTTACTACCACAATCCCTTCAACAACACATGTTTCTTCTTCAATCCCCATTCCCTCTCTCACAACTCCCATTCCATCAGAGCCACTTCAAACCTTCACCGCACCCATAATCACTTCCATATTTGAAACTTTTATACCCCAACCAGTTTCCAAAACCCTTCATTCACCAATCTCACAAAGTTCACTTCAATTCGCCTTCTCTAACCAAGAACCCATCTACCATGATTCACCCACTCACAATTTGTATCTGCACTCCCCATCTGACCATGAAATGTCTGAAAGGACTATTTCTGAAACTTTTAAAATCTCCACCTCCGAACAATTCACCATATTTTATATTCTTGATCTCTCTGAACAACCATCTGAACCAAACCCTTTTGAACCAGAACTTGCCTTAATAGTTTATGAAAAACTTGTCCCCAAAACCTTGGATGAATGCATTACCATGTTCCGAAATAAGGCCGGGAAGAAGGTTGTGGAGCTGCAAGAAGAAACAAGTAGAAGTATTAAGCCTCAGGATATAGACAATTCTTGGAATCTTTTTGAGAAGTGGATGTCTTCTAAATTTGAGAGGCTGATGAGCTTTTTTGAAGCATCCATAGTTGCTGGAGTTCATATGGACACTGAAAGTGAAGAAGCCAAAGAAAGAATCAGAGTCTTCAAACTTTTGTTACAAAACAAAGAGAGGTTAAAGCCAGAGCGCTTAAAGAAGTTGAATAAGCCAGGCTCAAAGCTGAGGAAGATGCTAGAGCTGCTAAAGTAGCCAAATTGGCTCCGAAGGATGAAGAAGTAGAAAGGACAAGGCAAGAGGCTATGGTTGTCTCATCTTCAGATCTTTCTATTTTGCATCTGGAACAAGAAATTGATGTAATCATAGAAGAGCAACAAGACTTTAGATAAAGCATAAATCAATATAAGGTTATTAATGATCGAGTTCAGAACATTCTTCAGTTGATTCTGGAAATGATACCTGATCCAACACCATCTTCTTCTGGACTCTAGACTCTTAGGGTTTTTTCCTTTTGCTCTGAACCTTCGGATTTAGTCTGTTTCTTTTGTTTTTCTTCTTTCTATCTGATATTTTCATTTTGAACTCTAATGAAGTCTCATTTTTTGTTTACCTATTCTTTTCTTATTTTTTTTCACTGTTTTTTCTTTTATTTCTTCTATTTTATGTTTTTCACATATAATTACCTTTTTGATTATGAAAAAAAGGGGTAGTAAATAACTGAAGTAATATTTTGATTCTAATAATCAAATTCTCTGAAAAAATTCTCTGAAATAAGGGAAGTTGCTTACATTCTAACCAAGATAAACTTTTGTTTCTGTTAGGATTGTTTTCTTTTTCAGGAATCATGGAGTAAATAACTGAAGTAATATTTTGATTCTAATAATCGAATTGGAAATAAGGGAAGTTGCTTACATTATAACCAAGATAAACTTTTGTTTCTGTTAGAATTTATTTCTTTTTCAGAAATCATGAACTCTGATTGGAATCAAGATCTTAAAGTGTTAAACAAAGTTTTTGTCTAACTTTTGGAATCAGACTCTGAGAAGGTTAAGTTCATAATCAGGCTCTGAATTGAAATCTAGAATTTGTCTTTCATGACACCAAGGGTTCAAGATCTCAGATTGACATCAAGAATCAAGACTCTCAAGATCTCAATATCTGATCTATTGCAACCAGGGGAAGTTTTACCTAAATGGTTCATAATCAGGATATATGATCTTCACCAAGTCTTAGATTCAGGGGGAGTTTCATATAAAGGATATGTATTTCTTACCCTTCTTTTTTTTTTTATACTTTTCTGATTTGGTACTCTAATGTTTGTTAGTTTTAGTAATTAACAAATAGGTTCTGCTTCTGATGAAAGATATTGCCAAGTCATTAGAAGAAACCAAGTTTCACTTCTGCGTTACACAAATTCTGATGAACAGTAGCAAACCACTTTAGAAAGCTCTAAAGTTTGGGCTATGATACACGGTCAAAGAAACCAAGTTCTGAAGATCTGAAGATATAAGTTTTAATGAATAGTCCAGATGCTGAATACTTATGTTTCTAAAGACAAAGGGTTCTGAAGGCCAAGTGCTGAAGACTCTGAAGACGAAGTTCTGAAGACTTGAAATTCTGATGACCCAAGTTTTATTTTCTTTCTTCTAACTCATGCTCAATCATAAGCCTCTGAAGTCAAGAAGATAAGAGAATAAGGTTACGCGGTACAATAGTACATGGTACAAACAAACGTTTTTCTCCACTACCATGAAAGTATGGACACGTCGTACGATCATATCCCACACATAGAATCAAGCTTCCACTTTTCTGGAAATTCTAGAAATTCCCTCCAACGGATATATTATTTTATTGGCTATATATATGCTTGAAGACTAAAGAAAAAGGTTGCTAATTCACACGTTCTCTCACAAGAGTGTTCATAAGCATTCCTTTATTTTATTAAGTTTATTTGTTCTTGAAATATTGTTTACTACCAGCTTGTGTAGAAGCGAATCTATTGTAAAAAAATCTTTTTAAAACTGTTGTTTGACTGTGTCTGTCGTACCCCAAATTTGCCCTACCTCGATGATTTTATTTTTCAAGAAGTAATATTTAATTAAAGATGGTACAACAATATCTCATGGTCCATCTTTTATCCAAGACTAGGGGATGTATTTTAATTCAGGGGAGTGGGGCTTTCTAAATCGGAAAGACCCATGTATCTATAGGCCCATTTATGAAGCATGTTGGCCAAGGGCCCATGCGATTCAAAAATCGAAAAGTTATTTCAAAATTATTAAATTTAAATTCTTAAAGTCCATTTACATTTAAATTGTTGGTAGTAAAAACAGAGGGTGAAATTGCAAGTTAAAGCCCATTAGAATCTGTATTAGCCCATTTTTTTCGTTTTAGTAACAGGCCCAATCAGGTGTTTGGCAGTCCGCCCATTGTTTTTGTTATTTGTTGTCTTTTTTTAAACAGAAAAAGAACATTATTATTAAAACCTTTTATTATTAAAAAAAATGTATTTCAAATTATATTATTTTTACTTTTACTGATAAAAGGTTTTAGGAAGATGGCTTATTATGAAAAAAAAGATTTTATTAAACCTTTTTTAAGAAGTTTTTGTTTTAAAAAAAATTTGTTGGGTCAAGGCCATTTGAGGCCCAATTCCTATAGAGAAAATGGGCTGATAAAAATTGTTTTAGACAGAAAGATTTTTTTTACAGTAAAAGCCCAATTCAAGTAATTAACATAAGGCCCATGTTCATTAAGTTATTACTGTACCAACTTGCTAAGAATTACGCACGTTTTTTGCAGTAACAGATACTTTACAAATCTTGAAACCATTTTATTAAGTCCAAGCCTCGGATCTTTTTTTACAGTACAAAACGAAATCAAATCTCTAAAAAACTAAAAAAAAACTATAATCAAATCTTTTACAGAATTAAATAAAATCTTCATCAAAACTTAAATCCAAATCCAGAAGATCACTAAACTAAATCAAGTCTATACTAAAAATCTGGAAATATCAGTACAAACCTAAAAAATTACCAAATAAAATTTTCTTTACAATCAGAAACTAAATCTAAAGATTTTTACAGAAACGGAAACGTTACACAGATTCAAGCCCAAAGATTGAATATAACTATCGCAATACAAAACTAATTTTATAACAAAATTTATATTACAAACAGATCTAAAACCAAATTCAAAATCACATCTAAAATTACAAATTACAGAAGAATCAAATCACGATCCCTAATTCTTGCAATTCCCTTAAATCAAAGCAAACTAATTCTAACAGCAAACCCTAAATACTAACACCTATAAATACAGTGAAGAAGATTTGGGAGCGCGGGGGGGGGGGGGGGGGGGGGGGGGGGGGGGGGGGGGGAAGAAACTGGAAGAAGAGGATAATTTGGATACGAACGAAGAACACAAAAAATATACCGAAGAACTCGAAGGAACAGTGTCGTCGTCGAAGAAGAGAAGGACGATTGGGGTTTCATTATCTAAAACCACAATCGTCGTTGCCATCAACTCTGCTACCAGACTCCTAATCGGCCTTTCACCACCACTGTCCTCCACCATCTCCAAACCTTCATATCAACCTGCAAACCAACAAAGAAGAAGAGATCAAATCCCAGAAATTCGCAGAATTCAAAGGAAGCTATCGCGAAAGGGGGTGCTTCACTTAACTCTTTTTCTTTTTCTGATTATTTGATTTGGGGGTTTTGGGGTGGGTCGGATTTAGGTTGGAGGGTTGGGTCCGGTGAGCCTCCTCCGTGAGGAGGCGCTAGGGTTTACCGGGAAGGGGTTGTATGGATACGGTGTGAGAGAGAGATAGGTTTCTTGTTTTCTGTTTGTAAACAAAAATGATGTAAAACAAAGTGAAAAAATAATTTTGTAATTCGTAAGAATCAGGTACACGCGAGTATATGGCATTATCATACACCCTTCCATCTCATCCTCTTGATCCTCATGAGACGACCGTAAGGTCAAGTCTCACCATAAGCCTATACTCCCTCACCCACTCAATCAATCCGGATTCATTCTAAAGCTGTAATGGGCCAAGCCCAGTTAATTTTCACACCACCCTTTACCTGAGTTACTAAAGCTCAAAAAAATTGTATCCCCCCTGTCTGAACTATTTTGGGCCTAATTCAATCTAATTTTAGCACCCCATCTTTTACTACATAACTAATAATACACCACCCAGTCTTAATTAAATTTTATTTTTATTTCATACTATTATCTATTTTCTATTTCAATATCTTATTATTATTATTATCATATTGTTATTTATTTTCTATTTTTTTTTATATAATTACTTATATTTGGAATTATTATTATTATTATTATTAATCTTGATATTAATTATTATTGTTATATAATTGTTTATTGTATCATGAAAGTAAATTATTTTATTCAAATGCATATTATTTTCGTACATTATTTGCATTAAATATATTTTACCATGCATTAATCAATATCTCTTCGCAATTAACACAATAAAAAAGGTACTAACCAATCTCAAACCATTTTTCGCAACAAACTAAGATAATCAATTGTTTGGCAAAAGGGTTTCAAACAGATTTTGACTAACCGCGCATTTAGCCAAAATCTCTGCAATCACTACTCTCGGCCAAAATGCGAGGTGATTCAAAGTATGTTTGCGACCCCTAAAAAACACCATCCCGTACGAACTACAAATTGGGACTCTGATTCATCATAAGAGGATACGTAGGCATACGATCAAAAATCGTAGCGAGCTCCCCTATAAAAAATTTAAACCCTCTCCCCTAATAAAGTTTAAATCATATTTCCCCAACTCAACTCATATTTCAACTTTAGGTTTTAGGGTTTTTTGCTTTGGGTTTTTTTATTTATTTATTTATTGCATTATTTATTTATTACATTATTTATTTATTGAATTTATTTAATTATTGTATATTGTTTATCATCATATATACTGCGTGGCGGGATTTTTTAAAATGTTTTCAATAACCCTTAGAAACAAGGTTCGTCTATTAGCTTAGGGGGTATATCATCCCTGTGAGTTTATGTGACAACTTTGCCTAGAGTCGGTGGACTTTCGAAAAAGGAATGCTTATCGAGAGATACCCTCTTGACGAGTAGGACTTTGGAAGGTCACCCATGACTCTTTGTAACGACCTTAACCTAAAATCTCATGACGAGACCTTTCACGACTTTGAGATGGAAGTCTCGGTCCGTAAAGAGGCTCCGCTTAAGGGAGGTCCTTGTTCCTTTTCCCTCTGGTGTTATTCATGATACCCTTAAGGAAACCACCTTATGGGGAAGGTAAAATATCCGTAGGCCAAAATTAGGAGCCTACCTTCTAAGGATATCATTCATATAATCCCATTTCCACTATCCCTAAACCCGTAAAGGTTACTTCTGGTATACTACAATCCCTAGCCTGTAGCGTCTATCTCGCATAAGTCACAACCCCTAGCCGATAGGGATTCTTCAATCGTCCATTAGTCTATTACAATCCCTAGCTAGTAGTAATCCTCGTCCCTCAATTACCATCTCTAGCTCGTAGGGATTCCCCTCCGTCTTCTATCCTTAAGGAGTTCCTACCTGTCTCAATATCTGAGTCAGTGTAGGATATCATCAAACTCATATTTACTATCTTCTCCCTCAAGGAATTCCTATATGTCTCAATATATGAGACAGTGTAGGGCACCTCCAAATCCACATCAAATTATTTTCATCCTCAAGGAATCCATATATGTTTCAATCTCTGAGACAATGTAGGATATTTTCATTTCCATATCTACCATTAAACCTGCATAGGGTACCCCTACGTCTACCCTCATACTACGTCAGCATTGCATTGCATATCCATGAAACCTTTTGCATACCTAAAAGCCAAAAACATTTTTGCATTCACATACATTCATACATTTGCATCTCATGCATTTCCACCTTCTCCGTTATCCGACTATCATCCATATGCTAGTTGATTTCCTGGTACTCGCGAACAACTCAAGAAAGTCTGAAACTGTGGAAACAAGGGATTATCTATTGGAGACTCATTGGAGCTTGGCCCTACAAAGAAAGAAGGCATCCCTTCACAAGGTCAACAACGGGTCTACGCAGCGCCTCAAGTGCCACTACCATTGGTGATTTCCCTCATGCTCTGACAAGTCCAAAATCACTAAGCTCTCCAAAAGTCAAGAGGATCCACAAAGAAGCTTTTCTCTAGGAACAATAGACCTTTATAATTTCATTGTTTCTAATTTGTGTTTATTGTAAACTTGTATATTTGGATCAGTAATTATAATAAAATAAGCATGCATGTTTTTTAAATTGATTTAATCCATAAAAATCAACAATTTTCTATTTCCAATTATCAAACTTCGAAGGAGAATGATAAAAATCAAATAACTGAATTTTGCTAAGCTATGCTTTCAATGTAAGACCGAGCTGATGATGTAAGGCATTGTTTCAATTCCCAAACAGTTGAGAAATAAGGAGTCAACCCCCCTCGATCCAGGAGTTGGAGTTTTTTCGATTTAAAAAAAAAACTTATTTTTTAACCAGGGGCAGGGTAGTCTTTCAATTAATTCAATGGTGTGTGCTATTCTCAAGAGAATTGATTTATCTAAACAAAAGGTTCAAGCATATCTATTTCCTAGATACATCATTGAGGGAACAATCTAAGCAAGGGTTCAAGCACATCCTTTTCCTCGCATCCATCAAGAATGAGGAATCCATGAAGCTCTCAATATCTTCTTCCTCAATACAAAATCGAGGAAAACAATGAAGAGAAAGCATACAACAATCAGTGTGGCAGTCACAAAATTTCAAAATCAAAAGCAATTAAAAAGGAAAAATAATTTCAAAAAAAGAGAGAGCCCGCTAAGTAAAAAAAAAAGCAAAAAAAATTTGACTTAGGAAAGGGCATCCCGATGGACCAGAAAATTCAAAAAAATTGGGTCCATGCAAAAATAAGGGATTGAAAACAAAATTGGAGAAAAAAAATCTTGTGACTGCCACCTCAAAGGATTCTCATCAACACTTGGATCTTATCGATGATTGGATCTTATTAGCGCTTCTCATCCTCTGCGCGACTACAAAATTTCTCTTGGAGATTGAACACATCTATTTGATTAATTGAACTTAGGATTGAAGAACATCAAGGAGAATGGGGTGGGATAAATAAATTTTGAGACTTATATCCTTTTTTCTTAAACCACGAACCATGGCCACGTTACAACCTTCAAAAGTCCTAATTGAAGCAAGGTTAATTATGAAAGCATACTAAGCAAAATTTGTGTTAAACTAACTCCCACGTTTGTTAATTTTATCACTTCGCTTCTTGGAATATCCATCTTCTAATATTTCATTTCTTTTCAAATAATCAATTTCGATCTCAAGAACTTGCATGTGCATCAAACGGAATTACTTTTTCAAAATGTACAATTTAACCACGAATCAATACTTTGCATCAAGGAGATTTCAAAATTGGTCTGATCAAAGGCAACATTTCCAAGAAGCTTCTAATTAGGGGCAAAGAATCTAAAAGGATCCCTATATACAGGGGAAAATACTAATGATCATGGGAGCATACCTTTCGAAGGAACATTCCTTAATCAGGTCATATCATAATAGGGTATGACTCGGTTCCCTCATTTACATAAATCTTTCAAGGCTTTGATTCAAGGGGCAATCTTCCAAGATTCAAATGTTGAGGCAAAGCATATTAGGTTCATCCTACCGCATGTAGGGTCCAAATTCTTCGAGCAACTTCAAAGTAAAAACTCTTCAAGCTCCAAACATATGGGGTAATCTATGTCAAGTTCATGGTGAGACCTAAGGGTACTTCCTCCAGACCCTGGAGATTAGGGGCACGTCTTTTCAAAATTCGAATGTTGTAGCAAACCACTGTGAGGCTCGATCAAAAGGAGTTGATTCAAAATGGTTCATCAAAGCCAAACATTTCCAAGAGCCGTTTGATCAGGGGCATAATGCAAAATAGTGGGGTCATCCACATTATCATCAAACTATTTCCAAGATCATATCAATAAGAATCTCCTCTAAGACCCTACCAGAAATTAGGGAAATACATGCCGCATAGAGACAAGCTTCCCAAGTACTTTCATAATCTCTAATGGATCTTTCTTCTATATCAGCAATCTTCCGAGTTCAAAGCGAGTATCAGGAAATCATGCAAGCATAACATTCAACCATCATGTGACAAGTAATTGTGTTACATAGTCAAACCTCTGCGCTTAATCGTCAACGACCCATCACAAGGGCATCATTCAACAAATCATGCGAGTCATAATCTCGAAGCATAAGTCTGCATAAATCATTAGCATACATTCATTAGGATATTGACGAGCTACACCTATCATCTCATCTGGATGACGAATTCCGACAGCATGGGTCTAACAAAGAGCCCAATTCTCATTGGCGTGTCAAAATTTCAACATCCATTAACGCATATCCAAGTCACCCATTACATGTATTGGTCAGTCATTCTACGCATTAACATATGCATCTACATACATACATAACATATCATAGGCCAAGACTTAGGACCCTCGTAGAGATCCAGAATCAATTTCTAGGGGAGTCATTATTGCAATCTCCAACATCTCTTTGACTATCCCTCCCAAGTGAGTCTCTCATACAAGCATTCTTCGTCAAACTAAACCATAAGCAGCCTTACGTACTACCGTCTAAGACGTGAGCAGCCTCACGCGTGTTCTAATCTGCATTTCATAAAAGACGTGAACAGCCTCACGCAACCTCATCCACTATTCATTCATTGGCAGCCATACAAGGCAGGAGCAACCTCATACATTCATCATCCATCATATGTAAGCAGCCTTACGTAAAAGTCATAAGCAGCCTCACACTTTCCAATTAATGTCTCTAGGTAACCTTACCAATATTAGCAACCTTGTTATCCATTTCACCTTTCCAAGCCACCAAGTTGATACTATTCAAGCAACCATATGGATATTGGTGCAAAGCCCAGTTCCCGTCTGGCCCACCGTTTCAAAATCCCAGTTCCCGTCTAGCACACTTTTTCAAAAGCCCAGCCCCTAATTAGCATGGCTTCTCAAAAAGAGTAAGTCTTGGCTAATAATCTGCCTTGAGCATCGGTTCCGCAGTTCAAATAACAGGCTCGTTGCATTTATCAATCATCGCATCATTTCAATTCATAATATGATCATATCAATAATACATACCATACATCATGCATACATCAAGAATAATCATATCAAACATGCATACATGCATTACATTCAATCATACATGCCCATAGAAAACTGCGGAAAAATATCAAGGCATGACTACCAGCTAAGACAAACTCAATTCAAATACAAGCTCAGCATTATCCATTCACCTTTCTATAGCTACCTCGGTTGACAACAGACACAATCGTCAAAGGTTCCGCTATCAAAATCTCACTAGGCAGCTTACCTATGATTCATATCCACGCCTACATCCACATCCACACCTATTTTGACGACCACACCTACACTACGTCCATACACATGCCTACGCCCACGCCTGCACTTACAATATAAAAATATGCCAATACACATTTCTACGCCAGCACTTATAACACAAAAGTCTACACACTTCTACACTTACGCCTACACCTGCAATACAAAAAAAAATCATAATCTTGCTAACACTTTTCAACATTTCAAAATAATTCAAAGACACCATGACAATGCAACATACAACGCTAGGAAATTAGTAACTCAAGACCAATGGTTTAAAGGAGAGAATGTGGGAAGCATCTTCATAACATTTTAAAGCATACCTACACTATACATTTTTGCATACAATACACATACGCTCAGGGTTCCATCTCAAAACCAAACATCATACACATATATCACATAGCAAACAAACCATCTTACCGTTGATTCAATCATCTAAGGGTCAGTCAACAAAACACTTCTCCTGCGATTCAACCTGTCACCTAAGTCTCCATGCCGTGACGCATTCAGCCTATCACTTAAGTCTCTATGCAGTGGCGAGTTCCTAATAAAGTAGTCCATTACCTAAGTCTCCATGCAGTAATGAATGAAGCTCGATACATTGCCTCTAAGCCTCAATGTATTCTCCTAGCTCGGTACATTGCCTCTAAGCCTCAATGTACTTTCCAAACTCGGTACATTTCCTCTAAGCCTCAATGTACTCTCCAAACTCTGTACATTGCCTCTAAGCCTCAATGTACTCTCTAAACTCGGTACATTGCCTTTAAGCCTCAATGTACTCTCCAAACTCGGTGCATTGCCTCTAAGCCTCAATGTACTCTCCAAACTCGATACATTGCCTCTAAGCCTTAATATACTCTCCAAACTCGGTACATTGCCTTTAAGCTTCAATGTACTCTCCAAACTCGATACATTGCCTCTAAGCCTTAATGTATTCTCCTAGCTCGGTACATTGCCTCTAAGCCTCAAAGTATTCTCCTAGCTCGGTACATTGCCTCTAAGCCTCAATGTATTCTCCTAGATCGGTACATTGCCTCTAAGCCTCAATGTACTCTCCAAACTCGGTACATTTACTCTAAGCCTCAATGTATTCATAAAACTCAGTACATTACCCCTAAGCCTCAATGTACTCCCCTCATCTAACCCACTGCCTAAGACATCGTGCAGTAGTATGGTTCCTAGCTCGGTAATAAACACCATTACCTATGACTTCATGCAGCAATGTGTTTCTTTATTCTGCAACACAGACCATCACCTCAGACTTCATGCAGCGATGCTCGAAAACCAAAATCTAGCCTATCGCCTCATACTTCACGCAGCGGTTTGTGAACCTAACTGATTTTCTAAGACTTAGTGCAGCAAACTTCTTTATTCCATAACCTAGACCATTGCCTAAGGCTTTATGCAGCGATGTTCAGAAACCAGGCCTAGCTTATCTCCTAAGATACCATGCAGCGATTCACAGATATCACCCATGGCTTCAGTCTCCAAGTTGCCATGCATCACCAATTACTATTTCATTCATCCCTCTAAAAGGGATGAATAAACAAAAGCAAAACCAAGGCATACAAAATTGCACTCTCAAGCTCAAGACTATCTGCCTCGGTAAGCGATATATCATCATCTTTGCCTCGTAAGGGTATGTTATATCAGCGTAACCTTATGATTCGTTGGACAAATTTTGGGGTATTCCAAGTATTCAATAAAATACCAATTAGAATGCGCAATACTCGCATTTTCTCACGCTATTCGATTGGAAGATAATTGAATAGGGGCAGTTGTCGTACGTCAAATTTGCCCTACCTCGATGATTTTATTTTTCAAGAAGAAATATTCAATTAAAGATGGTACAACAATATCTGATGGCCCATCTTTATCCAAGACTAGTGAGTGTATTTTAATTCAGGGGATTGGGGCTTTCTAAATCGGAAAGACCCATGTATCTATAGGCCCATTTACGAAGCATGTCGGCCAATGGCCCATCCGATTCGAAAATGGAAAAGTTATTTCAAAATTATTAAATTTAAATTCTTAAAGCCCATTTACATTTAAGTTGTTGGTAGTAAAAAGAGAGGGTGAAATTGTAAGTTAAAGCCCATTAGAATCTGTATTAGCCTTTTTTCGTTTTAGTAACAGGCCCAATAAGGTTTTTGGCATTCAGCCCATTGTTTTTGTTATTTGCTGTCTTTTTTTAAAAAGAAAAAGAACATTATTATTAAAACCTTTTATTATTAAAAAAAATGTATTTCAAATTATATTATTTTCACTTTTACTGATAAAAGGTTTTATGAAGATGGCTTATTATGAAAAAAAAAAAGATTTTATTAAACCTTTTTTGAGAAGTTTTTGTTTTAAAAAATTTTGTTGGGTCAAGGCCATTTGAGGCCCAATTCGTATAGAGAAAATGGGCTGATAAAAATTGTTTTGGACAGAAAGATTTTTTTTTACAGTAGAAGCCCAATTCAGGTAATTAACGCAAGGCCCGTGTTCATTAAATTGTTACTGTACCAACTTGCTAAGAATTACATATATTTTTTCCAGTAACAGATACTGTACAAATCTTGAAACCATTTTATTAAGTCAAAACCTCAGATCTTTTTTTACAGTACAAAACGGAATCAAATCTCTAAAAAACTTTAAAAAAACTATAATCAAATCTTTTATAGAGTTAAATAAAATCTTCATCAAAACTTAAATCCAAATCCAGAAGATCACTAAACTAAATCAAATCTATACTAAAAATCTGGAAATATCAGTACAAACCTAAAAAATTACCAAATAAAATTTTCTTTACAATTCAGAAACTAAATCTAAATATTTTTACAGAAACGGAAACGTTACACAGATCCAAGCCCAGAGATTGAAGATAACTATCGCAGTACAAAACTAATTTTATAACAGATTTTATATTACAAACAGATCTAAAACCAAATCCAAAATCACATCTAAAATTACAAATTACAAAAGAATCAAATCACAATCCCTAACTCTTGCAATTCCCATAAATCAAAGCAAACTAATTCTAATAGCAAACCCTAAATACTAACGCCTATAAATACAGTGAAGAAGATTTGGGAACAGAGGGAGAAGAAACTGGAAGAAGAGGAGAATTTGGATATGAACGAAGAACACAGAAAAGATACCGAAGAACTCGAAGGACCAGTGTGTCATACTCCATTTTTTACCCCTAATTTGTTCATTCATAACATCATATGCATTTACATCATAAATCTTTCATTCATTTGAGATCTTAAAGCATGAGATCAAAAAAAGCTCTTGGAACTAGGGTTTTTTCCTATGGATTGAGGTTGTTACTTTCCTCTTGTTGATTCAACTGGTTCTCTCAGCACTCTTGGTATAAAATAAGGGTTTTGGATCTATAAGCATTATGGATATTTTCCTTGGCAAGATTCCTCAAGGTTTTCTCCTCAAGGCTGTAAGGATCATCATTCTCTCTATTGCAAGCCCATCATCATTTAGGGCTTCTCCTAATTGCTTTCTCCACAAGACATTTTTGTTAAGATGTCTAGAGGATTGAATCAATGACTTCATTCTTGTGATGTTATTTGTTAAATGGTTAATGATTGATTGAAGATTTCTTCAAATCAAGATGTTTCTTGCTGCTTAAGCTATGAAAAGATAGGATTGCTTCTTGAATTTTTATTAGACTGGAGATTGAGGATCATTGAATTAGTGTGTTCATATTAAGATTATCTTGGTCATATTTCTCTTCACACTTCAAAGCATTATTGTTCTTTCAAAGTACTTATTGCTCGTATTGCAAGATAGTATGAATTTAAGATTTAAATTAAGGTTCCATTGGAGGTGATTTGAAGATTCACTCAAGAAATGTGATTAATTTCAGACTAATTCAGGGAAATTCATGTAATGGTTTGCATGGAATTCAAAGTTGATTATATAAATATCATTCAATGTCAATGCAAATTCAAGTCCATTTGTGATAATTTCTTTAAAGGAGAATTACTTGAAGTTTAAGGCATTCTCATTCCACATTGTTTCAAGATCAATCTTCAAATTTTATTCAATTGTGTGGGACATAATTCATTTATGTGGATTTGTTTTTTATTCAAGATTGTTATAAAGGATTTCTTTTTATGGTGCAAGTTGGCTAAATTTGGAAGACCCATTCATGTAGTTTGTTTGGAATTCAAACAAGCAAGTGCGAGATGTAAGATTAAGGTTTTAAGGCGTAGATCTTTCCACATTCATCATTAGAAAATTCATTCAAAATGAAGCCAAGACTCTATAATCCATATCACGACATGATTCCAAGTGAAAGTTCTGAAAGTAGGTATCATGGTTCGAGTTTTCTTAGCATACAAATTTTGAGATTCTTAAGAACTAATTCAAGCATTACAAGGCATTCAAAGTTCCATTTTGATTTCAAGATACAGATGTATTCAACAATAAAAAAAATCAATCAAAATTCATTCAAATTGAAATCAACGACCAATGTTTGAACGACTCAATTCCTACAATACTTTTCATTTACAAAAACAACTTGTCTACGTCCAAATAGCCTTGAAGTTGATTCAAAAGCTAATGATATTCTCCTAAAATTCTGTCCATGCTCATGAAGAAACTTGAGTTTACAATATGTACCAAAAATTGCCCTGCATTTACATCAAAAAATTGATTCAGATTTTAATAAAAAAATATAAGATGAAATTTGAAAGTAAAGATGCCTTAAGAACCTTCTTTGATGGTTTGAGCAAATACGTACTTTACAACAAGCTTTAAGTGTGGGACTACCACAGAAGAAAGTTGAGAGATGCTAGTACAGGTCAAGAATTCTTCTTAGTTATCGAGAACATGAAAAGAGGGCTTAGTTTGTTTTTATTCCTCTCCAGCATACCCTGCACAAGTTGCTAGTGGAAATGATGCATGCGCGCCAAGCTGAAAATAGAATTTCAAATAAGAATTCCCAACAAAAATACAAATTCGTGAAAAATTAACTTCCAGCTCAGAAAATAATAGAACAAAATCAGTTAGAAAATTACATAACAAATTTTGGAAAAGAATTAAAAGCTTGCTGATATGGCCAGTTCTTTCTAAAAAGTTCAGAAATACAAAATAACGAAAGATTGTGCAAGCTAAATCCAAATGGAATCCCATCCATTCAATTGATATAACAGAATTTCAAAAATCAAAGGCTCAGATGATCTTACCTGTTGAGAAGCTTCTCAGACAAGCCAAGCAGCTGATATATAACAGACTTCATCTTCAGATCCAAAAAAGGAGGAAAGAGAGGAAAAATACGTTGATTTCTGCAGAAGCTTCGGAGAGAAGTTTCAGAATTCTCTCTGAAGTTCTGTGAAGCAGCAAAATTCCTCTGCAATTTCTCGCCCAATCTTGATCTCAGAAAGCTTCCTCTGCGGAGTTCCTTTGCATTTTCTCTGCGCCTCCAATCTTCATCACACAACAGCATTAATATTCATCAATCATCATCATTACTGCAATATCATCTTCGCTCCCAATCTTCACCAACCTTCTCCAACGCAACAAGAATTTACGCACATATCATTTCATCAACAAATGCTTCTGCTTCGAAAACCTTCGACGAATCTGCGACATCTCGCATCACGCGCAAAAATTAAGAAATCGTGCGAAATCAGAAAAAAGAGAAGAAGAGAGATGCTTGAGAACGATGGAGCATACCTGAAGATTTCTGGTTTTTTCCATCTGATTACGTCTCCATAGAAGAACCTCCAGAGTGTCTCCGGTCAGTAAGTAACGATTTATTTTGTACTTCCTCCTTCTCTCTTTGTTAGTTATATTGTTGCGTGTTCTTGGACCGAATCGTTGTCTGAGTATTAGCTTCACTAGGATTAAGCTTAGGTTGATAGTGTTGAAATGGACCTGATACGGTGATGTCGAGGTGACAAATTCTGCGAAGAAGATAATGAATCAAAAGCTGAAACAGTCGAGTGCCTACGATGCATGTAGAGGTTACGACGATGTAGTGAGATGGAGCCATGCTGTTTAGAGAGAGAACAAAGACGAAGAAACCGGATCAAAGATGAAAATGCTACGACGATGACTGTAGCGACATTTGAAGATGATCGGTGGAAGTCGCGAATGGAGGCTGAATTAGAAGAGACGAATGAAGCAAATCGAAGACAGAATCGCGAGGTAGCGATTGAAGGACGGAACTGCATCAAAATCGAAGGGCGGAAACGAATCTCGGAAGCGGAGACGACGATCTGAAGTTGACGTTGAAGAAGCAGTCACGGCGAATTAAAGCATGAAGATGACGGCGGAGAGATCTCATTAAGGTTACGATTTGTTGAAGAAGAAAGGAAAGTTTGTGTTGTGAGGAGACCAACAGTCGCGAGTATTATAACCCTAGCTCTCTTCTATTAATTTTTTTTTACTAAATAAATTTGAAATAAAAATAAATAATGTTGAATTCTTTTGAAAAAAAAGAAATTGGATTGGGGTTTATGATTGTTGTTTGGACCGGGTTGGGCTTTTCTTCTTCCCGAGCCCATTTATTTTAGTCTGATGGCATTGTGAATAAAACAAACCGGTTCTAAACTGAATTACCTTCTTTCCTTGGCCCGTTACCTTTGTTATTGGAGCTGAAGGCATTAGACACAAAAATTGCTTTGGGCCCCATCCTACCCCTGAGCCCTGGATATTTTTTAGCACACCTAAGTTAGAATTTCGCACCTCCCCCATTTCCTCATTTCTTTTAATATTTCCCTTCCTTTTTTTTAATTGTTTTAGTTTTAAATTTCTGTTAGGTATTAAAAAACTAAATAAATAATAAAAATAATAAAAAGCATATATATATATATATATATATATATATATATATATATATATATATATATATATATATATATATATATATATATATATATATATATATATATATATATATATATATATATATATATATATATATATATATATATATATAATAATACATATAATAATACTTTAGATTTTTTAAGTGTTTTAATTAGGTTTTTATTCTTATTATCTCCTTTTTTTTCTTCTTCTTCTTGATCTCTTTTCAAATCAAGTTTAATATCATTGTTTTATGTGTTTTTTTTTGTGTGATATTGATCAAATGAGATGCTTGAGTATTGAGGATTATCTTGCGTTGAAATGCCATGCTCCTTTAGGATTCCATGAGACAATTAATCTCTCTTTTGACTGTTTTACATTGATTAGACTTTAGGACGTAATACAAGCACAAGCATCAGGATAGCTTTTACTTTCTTGCTTTAAGATAGTCCCTTCATCTCCTCCCATCTTCTTTAATTTCAAAAATCTTCTCCCTCCTTTTGAAAACTCTTCTTGTTTCTAAACTCGAACCACTTTCATAATAAACTTGGACTTAGGTCCATGCCTTTTCTCAAAAATATTTTCTTAATCAAACTTTCGTCGAATTAATCATACTTTGACTCTTTTTTTGTGAGAAGAATAAAATTCAATCAATCTCATTCAAACTATTTTGCCATCTTGGCTTTTCATCTTAAAATTTTCTCAAAAAGATTAGACTCTTGTCAATCCTTGTAGTGATGTAAACAACTATACTTCTATGATATATAGTGAAGTGAGATATTTTCCACTTGGGTGTTGAGCGAGGCTTTGTTGATTTTAAAATCCAAGCTATATCCTCCACTTTGAGATGATGCAAATTCTCCTTTCTCATGATTGTGGGTAGTAAGTATGTTTTCCACACGGATAATGACGATGATGTCTTATCTCATAAAAACAACCAACACACTTGTGTTTTAAATTTTTTTAAAGGTGAACTACGTGTACCCTGATCCCCATTTGCACGAAAGGTGGTACGTAGGCACGAAAGGTTCGCAACCGCGGCGGGTGCAACATCATAAAAAATACTTCTCTTCTCACCTCCACCATCTATTTTTATACAACATTTTATAGCCAAAATACACAGATTTACAAAGAGGTTCCTGCGGAGTATCGTAGATGTTTAGGGTGCTAATACATTCCCTTTGCATAACCAACCCCCTTACCTTGAATTTTTCCCCCTCTTTTGGGTTATTCGCTCTTTTCTCATTCCTTTGGAAACAATAAAGCACGGCGGTGATTTTCATTTTGATCTGTATAAGTCTAGTCAATCCAATGGCTTAGTCTTAAACATTTCTACCGCCACACAGTGTTGTCGTCGAAGAAGAGAAGGAAGATTGGGGTTTCATTATCTGTAACCACAATCGTCATTACCATCACCTCCGTTTCCGTACTCCTAATCATCCTTTCACCACCACTGTCTGCCACCATCTCCAAACCTTCATAGCAACCTAAAAACCAACGAAGAAGAAGAGAGCAAAACCCAGAAATTCGCAGAATTCAGAGGAAGCTATCGCGAAAGGGGGTACTTCACTTAGCTCTTTTTCTTTTTCTTATTATTTGATTTGGGGGTTTTGGGTTGGGTCAGATTTAGGTTAGAGGGTTGGGTCCGGTGAGCCGCCGCCGTGAGGAGGTGCTAGGGTTTACAGGGAAGGGGTTGTGTGGATACGGCGTGAGAGAGAGATAGGTTTCTTGTTTTCTGTTTGTAAACAAAAATGATATAAAACAAAGTGAAAAAATAATTTTGTAATCCGTAAGAATCAGGTACACGCGAGTATATGGCATTATCATACACCCTTCCATCTCATCCGCTTGATCCTCGTGGGACGATCGTAAGGCCAAGTCCCCCCATAAGCCTATACTCCATCACCCACTCAATCAATTCGGACCCATTCTAAAGCTGTAATGGGCCAAGCTCAGTTAATTTCCACACCATCCTTTACCTGAGTTACTAAAGCTCAAAACAAATTGTACCCTCCCTGTCTGAACTATTTTGGGCCTAATTCAATCTAATTTTAGCACCCCCCATCTTTTACTACATAACTAATAATACACCACCCAGTCTTAATTAAATTTTGTTTTTATTTCATACTATTATCTATTTTCTATTTCAATATCTTATTAGTATTATTATATTATTATTTATTTTCCATTTTTTTTATATAATTACTTATATTTGCAATTATTATTATTAATCTTGATATTAATTATTATTGTTATATAATTGTTTATTGTATCATGAAAGTAAATTATTTTATTCAAATGCATATTATTTTCGTATATTATTTACATTAAATATTTTTTACCGTGCATTAATCAAGATCTCTTCGCAATTAACACAATAAAAAAGGTACTAACCAATCTCAAACCACTTTTCGCAACAAACTAAGTTAATCAATTATTTTGCAAAAGGGTTTCCAACAGATTTTGACTAACCGCGCATTTAGCCAAAAATCTCCACAATCACTATTCCCGGCCAAAATGCTAGGTGATTCAAAGTATGTTTGTGACCCCTAAAAAACACCAACCCATACGAACTACGAATTGGGACTCTGATTCATCATAAGAGGATACGTAGGCATACGATTAAAAATCATAGTGAGTTCCCCTATAAAACATTTAAGCCATTTCCCCTAATAAAATTTAAATCCTGTTTCCCTAACTCAAACCTAAAACCTAGTATCCTTGTGAACAAGGTAGATGAAAGGTGCCTAACACCTTCCTTTCATCTAAATAAGTCTGAAACCTAGAATCTTTGTCTGTGAATTAGGATTTTCTGTTAGATTCTCTTCCCTAGGATAAAAACTAATAGTGGTGGATCTGAATAAAAATCCAGTTGCGACAGTGCCTTAAGAAATCGGTTGGTTAGAATCCTTGAGAAGTCTAAGATTAGTATGTCTTAGAGGTTGTACGTAATTCACTTGCAGTTAGCTTGTGCATTGTAATAATTTGTGAGATTATTGGATTAATACCTTGTTTGATAAGGCGAAATCACCTTGGAGGGTGGAATAGAATAGCTTGATAATTTTCAAGGGAACTAGTATAAACATAACTTGTTCTTTCCTTCTTGCATCTTTAGCTTTATTATCAAGAGTGGAGAAAAACTATTTTCAGTTAAAGGGGGTTATTTTTAAGAAAAGTTTTTGATTTTAAACCCAATTCAAACCTCTCATTTCTTGTGTTTTTCACACCTTCATGATCCTTAGGGACTTGTATGTGTGTATAAGTGTTTACTTTGACACATATTTTCCTATTTGTTGATGACTTGAAGCATGCTTAGGGTTTAGCATTGTTTATTTGTAACTTGTTGATTGATCAATTGTTTAAGTGTGACTTTGTCTTAAGTCTTATTCAAGCACTTGAGATGTTATTTTTGGTTGTTGCCTTTACATTTTGATGTGAATTTTTTATACTTTATTATGCTCACATGTTCCCTTAGGAGTTTTATTTCATCATGTTTAAGCTGTGAATTTAATAGACTTTAGGTTCTAAACCAAGCATGCTAACATTAGGTAGAAGTTCCCTTAATTCTTGCCCTAAGGACCATGATACATGATAACTTCTAGGTAGTTTCCCATTTGATATCCTAACTTTAGGTCCATATTACATGACAACTTTAGGGTTTGAGTTTCCTCTATAGATTTTCTCTTCCCTTTTGCATTTGCATTTAAAACTAAAACTTATTTTTTAATCAAAATCCAAAAACATCTAATTTTACTTGAACAATTTCAAAAGTAAAGGAGAAGTACTCAAGTACCCCTTGCCTAATGGAGATATTTGATGTATTCTCCTACCAAAAAGACTCAACCAATCAAATCTCTTTTGCCTTCAGACTTTTCTTTTGAAAATCTTTTCATAAAAAAGGACATGTTATTTCCATTATGCGTAATACGATGCGTAAGTCTCCAAAGGTCGAGCTACAAATGTACATTGCTAGAATGTGAATGTATCATCTTTCATTTAAAAAACACAAATAGAGAAATCATTTTTCAGAAGAACTACGGTGCTCGGATTCCCTATTGCACGATGGGGATACGTAGGCATGAAGTTTCGAAATCGAGGCGGGCGCAATAATAAAAACTTTTTTTGTTTGTTAGCAATTCATTCTCATGCACTCCCTTATCTTGTAAGCTTTAAATATAAACACCCACTTTTATTAGAACAACAAGAGTGGATCTCGTTGAGTACAACGGATATGAGAGGTGCTAATACCTTCCCCTTGCATAATCGACTCTCATACCATTCTCTTGGTCTCGTGAGACCCTTGATCTTTTCCTTTCTTAGGTTTTCTTCTATGTTTTCCTTTCCCTTCCTTGGAATAAATAAATATTCGATGGAAGCTTCATTGTGTTTGATATTATTTTTTTGCGGTAGCGACAATTGGCGACTTAATTAGGGAAACCTAAGTGAGTCAGCCCTAACTATTGGTTGTTTGTTTTTCATTGGGTGTTTATATGTATGCATTGCTTGATTTATTCATTGCATTAATTTACTTTGTTTTTGTATTTGCATTACATGTTTGCATTTGGATATTGGTTGTGTTATTCTGGATACTGTTGTGATGTATTGGGATCTTCTATTTTTCAGGTGGGGTTAGGTGTTACTATAAGGTAAAAGGCCCACTACCTAGGCTAGGATACACACAGTTTTAGAGTGGATATTCATATCAACTCACATAGCGTCTGATATGCACGAGTTGGCATGAGAGCCCACACCCAGACGAGGTTTCACTTAGGATACTATTGTCCTACATATCTATGTACTAGACACAGTGTTTTTAAAGAGGACTGTAGACTATGTTGTCCATTAGTAGCCTTCTGGTCCTACATTAGAAATCACATGTGAGATGGGTGAGATTTACAGGAAAATATGCCTTCATCATACCCGGTATTCTCAAATTCAAAAACAACATCGGACCTTTGAACTTGTTATGATTGACCTAGTTTTGAAATCAGCATAGTAGTTATTCATACTGATGGAACCTTGATCTGACATATTTGCATACATGACATGTCTGCATCATTTGTTAAAATAAATGTTTTCTTATTTTCAGGTTTCTTTTCTTTGGTTTTGACTATTGAGTCATTTCAAGAGATGGACATCATCAAGAACGATAATATCAGCTACAAGTTTCTTGAACCTACTTTGAAATATTTGCTCGCCTTGTCACAGAGATCTCTTGAGAACAGTGGGGATGCATTCAGAATTGAGTATGGGAATATTTTGGATTTTGTTTGGTCTACTCTCAGTGATTATGAAAATGGTATATCCATACTTTGCTGTAGTTCTATGATCCTCCTCTGAGGTGCTTCACGTTCCCAGATTACCAGTTGGACCCTACTCTGGAAGAGTATTCAAGAATCTTTGATATCTCTATTCAAAATCAAATACTTTTTCATGTTTATATGGAAGCTTCTGATTCAGTTCAGATTGTTGCTGCTCTTTATTTGAGCAAAAGTATTATGGAATCTAACCTTAAACCTAAGGGGTGAATTGGTTTTCACTTGAGTTTCTTGTTGGGGAAGCCCATGTCTTAGCCAATAGGGAAAATTGGAAGGAATTCTGTGTGATTCTTAAATTGTGCATTTATGGAATTATCTTATTTCCTAATGTACCATACCATGTTGACATGAATGTGATTCACATTTTTATGCTAAGGAATCTTGTGTCGGCCCTTTTGGGAGATGTGTACCATTTTGTGCACTCTATGAACCATAAGAAAGGGGGTATGGTGAATTACTGTGAACCACTTCTTTTTTCCTGGTTCAAAAGTCATATTTCATGCAAAGGAGCTTTTATTGATACCACGAACTCTCTAACATAGGCCAAAAGACTTATGGGTCTTACTGCTAAGGATCTTGTTTGGTATAGTCTGAATTTGGACAAGAAAGACAATCATATGATCATCAGCTATGGGTAGTTTCCAAATGTACCGCTGATAGGGATAAGAGGTGGCATCAATTATAATCATTTCCTTGCTAAGAGACAATTAGGTTTTGCTTTGAGGGGGCCTTCTGAGGATAAGGATGTGTTAGAATCTGTATCTTATGATGTGAAGGATCATGTGGGACAAATGAAAAAAGTTTCCCAGGCATGGTGTCATATCCAAAAGAAATGGATGATTTATTTTGGGAAAAGAGACTGTGCAACTTACCGACCATATATGGAGTGGGTGAAGGAAAAAGTCGCATTCAATGGATTACCCTTTCGTGAGGAAGAACCTTTATATCCACCTGGTCCTAAATAACCTGCTCAAGTGTCTATGGATTATTACAACCAAGTTTCCAACTTGAATCAGAAACTTTGTGAAGATAAATAAGAGATGACCATAAAATTCCTTGAGGTTAGACAGGAGAAACTGACACTGGATCACAAGCTCAAAATAAAAGAAGACCTACCTCTAGATGTGAGAATCAAGAGACCTAGGTCTGATGGAATGGGAAGTCCTTCTTATAATTTTAGTGACCAAAGAAAATTCTTGGAAGAAGTTGAGAGGAAGCTCCAGAAAGAATGTCAAGAGCTTGAGAAGGTATTAACATCCAGGAAGGAAATGAATTCCAAATACTAAGTTGAATTAAAACCTTGAAGAAGCCACTCAAAATCCAAGAAACCAAGAATAGTAAAGTTTGTGGTCAGAGGAAGATATTGGAATTATAGCTCCAAGGTCTCCAAGTTTTTTTGAATGGGGATGCAAAGGAGACTGAAAAGCTCAAAGCTCGGTTGGAAGACAAATGCAAGGCTCATATGGTGGTGCAACTTGAGGAGTTCAACAAATGTGATCGTCTGATATAACATTGTCGTTATCTAGAAATCATGCTTAACATGAAGGATATCCTTATTCAGAGTCAGATCCAGAGGCCCAATCATGAGGACACCAAGAAGATGTTTGAAGAGTCCAAAGCTTGGAGTCAGTAGAACTTGGGATGGGGACCCTTGACTCACTTAGAGATGGAGGATGATTTTAGTGTTTTGTTGGTGTTGTTTGTAATAATCTTTTACGATCACCATCAGGATTGTTGATGGGATCACTATTTTATCATTGTATTTGATTTTGGTTCATAGCCTTATAAGAATTCATTGTATCTTTGCTACTAGTGTTTATTGATATGTTGACTTTGATTTTATCAGTGTTCATAGCTTTTCTTATCCTTTTGGCTTAAATAGTTGAAACCAAAAATTTACATGCCTGGAAATGTTTGAACATGTCATTACATGCATATCATGCACTCATAACATATCATGCATGATAGGTTATTCAAGCTGGCTTTCTTACTTCTGATCTGGTTTTCTTATTCAGAGATTGCAAATCCCATCTTTCACTGGTAGGCTATGAGAGGTAACCCGAGACGTCTAATTGAGAAACTACAAGATGACATGGCTTCCATGGGGACTAGAATGGACTCCCTTGTGGCGAAATTATTGGAAATTATTCAGAACACGACTAGTGGTCAAGAGGAGTTGAGGGCTATAGTTAAGAGGCCTACTGTGACTGTTGACAATGGAGTTGAAGGTCAGAATCCCCCTGGTGGTAATCAAAGTGATCCTCTTGTTGCTAATCAAGGTGATCCTGGTGGTAATCAAGGAAATGTTGTTGTTGTCAATCTGAATCATGTCATTGGAAATCCTCCTCTATCACCTCCTCCACGTATGACTCTTGTGCAACTTTTGGCTCAACAACAATTAAGAAGGACTGTCCAGATTCCTGTGCAACAGCTAGAGGATGACAATTATGATGATATCTACTCCATGAATAATGATGAACCAACTGAGGCAGATAGAAAGCTCTGCATGCTAGAAGAAAGGATGAGGGCTATGGAAAGCTAAGGAACTCTGGGTCTAGACATTGATGACTTAGGTTTGGTTCCAGGAGTAGAGATTCCACCCAAATTCAAGACACATTATTTCCTTAAGTACAAGGGCCCTATATGTCCTAAGACTCACATTAAATCTTATTACAGGAAAATAGTTCAACGACTTTGCAGAACTTAAATCAGCAAACAATATACTCATCCCACTGTTACACTGTAAGAGTGACGTGCAAAAACTAAACAACTTAAAACGAAAAATAATGAAGAAGGCTATTATGCCATCCTCCAACACAAGCAACATCTAAATCTCCTCTACCTAAGTTTCTACATCATATGCATAAATACAACATAGAGAAACAAATAAGAGGTGTAAATATATTCACGTATGTTAATGGTGCATAAGACATCAAAGATAGTACAATTATCATAGATAATCAATCATACAATTCATCCACAACAATAATCATTCACAAATGCAATTATGTATGCGATGTATCCATCTTTTCGAATCCAATGCATGTGGTATCAAGGTTTATGATGTAAGATGTATGTCACTGATTAATCTACTCGTCAATGTTTCCTCTCTGAACCTGAAACTCGTCATTGGTTCCTCTCTGAACCTGAAACTCATCACTAGACCAAAGTACTACTCGTCACTGGACCGAAGTCCTACCTATCTCCAATATACATGATGCATGAATACGACAAAAAAATGCAATACTCATCTCAAACCTCCAACTTAATACTCGTCACTGGTTTCTCTCTGAACCTGAAAGCCAACATGAACATTGTCAATACAAGGCTACTACAATGGTTCCTCTTTGAACCAAACATCTCATCATAACTCAACACTTTTCATCATAACTCAACATAATAATTAAATTATATAATTTCTCGACAATTTTCATCAATAACATCATACAACCACCAACATCCAACAAGGCATACTCATAACACAAAAAATCTCACAACTAACTCTAACAACTTTTAATCATAGGTTAAGAGTCACCGGGCATATTATAACCTTAACTCAACTACTCCTGAATTCAACTCTGATCATATCAGATGACTCAAACTCAACTCATTTAATACAACTCAACTCTAAACATATCAAACTCAGCTCTAAACATATCAACATATTATTTCACACAAATATATTATTAAAATATTGGACTTATGTCCTAAAATATTAACAACTTAATTCACATAGCATCTTATCAAAACAGCCCCAAATCATGTTTCCTGCTAGTCATACATTAGATTCGAATAACTATTTAAAATATCAAATAAAGTCAGAATTAAGAAAATGAATATGTTTGGGAAAAGTTAGAGTATTTATTTTAAGACTATGATTTTTATTTTAAGACTTAAGATCTCAATCGGTACAGTTTAATCAAACAATAGGAACTCGTGCAGACAACAGACATAATGTTTGCTACTAGTCATACCTCAGGTTCAAAAAATTCTTTAAAAGATCAAATGGAGTCAAAATCAAATAAACAAATATGTTTTGGAAATCTTAGAATGTCTATTATCAGACTATAATTTTTATTTTTGGACTTAAGGTCCCAACTAGTACAGTTTAATCGAATAATTGAAACTAGTATCGATATTTATCAGACTTGTAACTAGTATTTTTCATATTGAAATTAATGGAATGAGATACTTATTAGGTATAATATGTAGGAAATTTTGTCTATTTTCTTATGATATAAAGTTTACTCTTAAAGGAATTACGAAAGTAAAGTTATGATTGAAACAAGACAACCAACACATGATTGAAACTCGACTACGCTTCTGGTATAAATAACCAGATAACTGATTCTTTTGTAGCGCTTCTTGACCCAATTTCACAACTTCTAAAGAAAGATTATCACATTAGCTTTCTAATGCAACTAACTGCGCCTCAAATGGACTTACAAAACTCAAGTTACACATGAAACAAGGCGGTCAATCCCCTTCCATGTGTACCTGCAATTTTCTGCATTTTTCTCTCACCGTAACAAATCCGAAACTCGCATATTTCACATATTTGAGTCCCAACCTCCCCAATAGACACAGATAAACATCAATCATGAACAATATGAACCAAATATCACAAATTCAACATTTATACTCTCGTCATTCATAAGATATCAACATATTTGATCAATTTAACATCTATGCTCATGAATATCAAAACTCAAGAATATGAATACAAGGTTACACGAAAACCAACAATCAACAGAGCATAAAAATCATATCATATCACAACGCCTTAGACGGTTTTGCACAAACATTCTCAAGCTTCAAAATCCTTATCAATAGAGGGGGAAAAAGAAGAAAAAGGAAAAAGGATAAGGGATCTTCTCTATCCTTTATGCTTAAACACTCATTTCATGAATAGTTCCCCCTCCCTTGCCTCAAATTCGCATAAAGGTTGAAGCTACAACAATGGAGATCCTCTTCACCTTCAAAAGCTCTCATAAGTTTTCCTCTTTCTCTCGTTAGCTTTTTTCCAAAATTCTATGTACTGGCAACTTCTCCCTTCCCTTCTCTATTTAAATAAAAATCATATTTTATTTCTATTTAATTTATTCTACAAACTCTCCTCAATTGTCACTAATTCCACCCACCTCCCTTATTTTATTAATGATCGATGGGTAACAACATTGAGCTATAACGTCGGTTTTACACAACACCGAGAATTAATATTGGACGCGTCATTCAGTTCCGAAAATAATAAAAACGCAAATATTAGAGTTCGAACCCATGAACAGAGATAACTTTATCCCCTCGATTTTTCAATAATCAAGAGATAAAATGACTGTTTTTTAACGCACTTCGTTATCTCACTTTTGTAATCGAAATTAAAGGTTTCACGTTCAAAGTTAAATGTTTTCTTCATGAACTATCAAGAAATAAAGGAGTACCAATGTCCGCAGAGGCTATAGCAAATGAAAGATAATTACCATTTTATTTAAATATTTACTATTTCTATGGGTTAATTTCATT